>CATIWQ010285428.1:0-19410 GCA_949673415.1 Euphorbia schlechtendalii
TATATATTTAATTTTGTTGTACTCCAACTAGATCCGAAATTGAATTTTGAAGCTTTCGGAAAACTTGGGACCCTGAACGGTCACTCACCTAGCTCCTGCTTATAGCCGGCCCTGGTGGTGTATACACTTTTTTTTACAACGAAGTTGCTAGATTGTTTTCTTAATTTCCAAACAAGATGTCTCAATCTTTTCATGTAATAAAAATGTTAAGTTGGGAAAAACAATTCAAGTTGTGCCTATTCTATGGCAACATGGTGATTTTACATTTTGACTAATCACTCTACCATACCAATTATATATCATGCTTGTTAAGTTTGAGAAACATTATTAAATAGTTTTGTTGAACTAAGTAGATGTTTTTCGACATGTATTTTTATCATCATCAAATAATAATACGTGTTTAATTAAAGTTATTAAATTAATGATGCTTTTTATTGTTTCTACAATAAAAATTATCAACAACCATCACAAGTGATTAGCAACTCAAATAGTAATAACAATGATTAAATTGTGTGACGGAACCTAAATACTCGTCAAAAAATTTGAGTCATGATAGTTTATACTTAAATAACAAAAGTCGTAATGTTTTTCCAAGGTGGTGGGGAAGGATGTGATAAGTTTGGTAGAAGCATTGGCGTTATTAATCCAAGTAGGAGGGACCCATTAATTGTAATCTCATACCATCTCTTCCACATGTTAAGCGGTCAAAAATCAGACAATTATGTCACTTGATGTTTTGTTGCCATTGAAAATCAGGGATAACCATAGTAATGGTAGATTTTAAAGCCTTACAAGGCAGCTACTTTGCACATTTTATTTATAAATACACCATTACCGTAGTTTTCTTCAGCTTAATAGTGAAAGGTACGTTTAGTGTATATAATTGTTTCTTGTATGTGTTTACTTTTTCACGATTTCCTCAAATTATAACTGACTATCAAATTGATGAAATTTCATCAATCATTCACTTGCTTTTCAGAAAATATTATTAGTATATTTGTATATCCAAATTGTGATTATAAATGGTTTAATGCATTTACATCCTCTGAACTTATTCAAAATTAAATCTTATTATCCTGAATTTTAAAATGTGTTAAACATTCCCTTGAACTTGTTTAAAACTAGTCACTTTACTCTTTCATCGTCTAATGTTAGTTTCTGGTTAGTTTGATTTTTTAAATATATCATTTTTTGTTTTTTCCTCTTCCTTCAGAAACTGGCACATAGTATTGAGGGACAAACTGATGTATATTAAACAAGTTTAGAAATACATCTGACACATTTGAAAGTTCAAGATCCCATTTTAAACAAATTTAAAATTGTAAATGCATTGAACCATTATATATTGAAACAGATTACTTAAAGCGAATAGTTATTTTAGCATTGAAAAAACTGAATCAATATATTAATACTATCAATATTGCACAAATGACTTGCAATTGGATTAGTACATCACTTCGGAATCTCAATAAACAAATAACAATTAAATATTTTGACTCAATACTCAATAGTGTATAACAATAATTACTAATGGGTTGCAGCTCAGACCATTAAAATTTCTTCATCACGCTAGAAAATCCAACTCTAGTTAATTATAAAAATACAAAAATACAAAAATACTAGTACACACTCAAGTATTAATCATCAAAAATATATTACGCCAATAATTAGTGTGCTGGTGTCAGTGTCAGAATCGTAAGAAAAATTCAAACTATAATTAACATTTTTCAAAGTAAAGATTGTGACGCATATTATAATAATACTAGTAATTAATCAAAAACAACACCCATTATCCTGCTCTTAAGAAGAAAAATGTATATATTAGTATCAGAAAACTATCCCACTCAGATTTTGTGGGCTACACGTGATCCTATGCATTTTAGTTATTTATTTAATCCTTTCAATTATCAGTATTTTGTTTTAATCATTTTGTTTTAACGACTTCATCAAGACATATGCTATTCAAATGCTATGTGGCATAGTAGTATAATATCTCATTCATCTAAACCCTTGTACACTCAATAATTTTCCCATATTTAATATCCTAATTCTCCCGTACTAACTTAGGCACTACATTATTTCATTGCATCTCAGGTTAGCCTTTCTTGCTATATATATTGTTTTGCATGTCATCACATCGTTTGACTCAGTTATTATGGTATGTTATTGTTATCAATTTATCATCGATAATTGTTTGTTCTTATTGGTAACTTGTCATCTAAAAAATATTGTATAACACTTATATCAGAAAATGCACATGTTGAACGAATTACCGTGATACCATTAAATAGTTAAAAGGGGAATTGAATCAACATAATGCTAAAATATGTTTTGAAGCTTTTGTGTCCATCATGTCCCAAGTTTCTCCACAATAGACAAATTGAAGAGTAATTCAAAGAGAATTCAAATGGCCAATTGTATAGTTTTCACTTTTCATTCACTCAGTTCACACGTCACAGTTCCCATCTTTTAAGAATAGGATAATGTTAAAAAAAACACCCTCAAATGAAGAGTGTTGGTATAAAAGTTGAAAATGAGGCATAATAAACATATGAAAAACGGGTCAAAGGGAGAGACAAAATGATGGCAAAAATGTCGGGGCAGCGTGGGAAACAATAATTGGAAGTTCCCTCTGATTTCGGACGCATCAGATTCCCTCTCCGTACTTCCCCGCATTTCTCGCTCATCTGTTCCATTTCTTCCCTTCGCTTTCTTTCCCACTCTACCCCCATTCTATTAGTATACTGTATACTCTTTCTCTTTTAATTCAATCATTTTAATTTATATCCAACTAGTTCATGTTTAATGTGTGTTACAGTTCTGACAAGTTAAATTTAGTTAGAGCACAGTAAGTTCAGTTTCGATCCAATATGTTCTAATAAATTCACTTTAATGACTTTAAATCCAAGTTAACATGACTGCAAACATTGTTTCTCATTGTTTATAAATTGTAAAATAGTTCATAAGCACTGTGTATATTATATACAGTTCTGACTAGTTATGTTTTAACATAAAAAATGTTTATGATTTGCTTACCGGAACGTTTTTATAATTTAAGTTTAGTTTATTTCTGTGCACTCTATAAACACTTGTTTTTTTAAATCTAAAATGTAAAGTAAAAGATAAACATGATCATTTAATTTTATTCATTTCATATTATCTGCAATTGGTGTAACTCTTCGCGGAAACTCAAGAACACCATATCTTCATAATGTTATGATCAATTTTGAAATCAGGACCGATCAGTCCGATCGAACTGGGTTCGACTGAAACCGATGAATAATCCAGTTCGGTTTTTACTGGTTGTGAGGATAGTTCGGAATCGGTCAAACATTTGGTTGAACTAACCGATTTAACAAAAAACTGGTCGGTTCAGCAACCGGTTCAACCCATCTTTGATTGGTTCTTGACTTTTAAAACATTGGAAAATGAAAATTAATTTTTTATGAGAATTGATCCATGACCTCTCACTCATGCACTATATACCTAATCAAATTAAGCTAAGTTACTCATTGGTTTATTATTTACATTTTATATTTTTATAAGATAAATATTAAATTATTTTAAACCAAAATAATATTTTTAAAAAATATATCTACCATATATAATGTCTTCATTTACTATATAAATCAATTCAACTATATTACATTTTAAATAATATATAGTTAAATAATATTTACAATTTTATCTTTTTAAATCAAATTAACATTGAATTACTTGAATACAAAATTATGGCATATGAATATATTTTTTTATTTGATATATTGTGTTTAATATTATAATTATATAAAATAATTATGTATATGTATATCTTTATATATTATAATTCAAATTTATAAATTTTCTTATTTGATTTATAAATTATAGTCTAATCCGAATTAAATTCAATTTGTTTCAAAATTAGTGATTCTTTCTCAACAAATTATATTGTTTATCATTTGATTTTACTTTTATTTAAAATTAGACTTTTGAACTATAAATTAATAACATTAAATATTATTACCTGTTGGTGTAAATTAACTTATAGTACATGTTTAATATCAAATTATTAAAAATATTATTGTTATACATATTTTAGAAAATCTGGTTCGACCACAGATTTTATCCGGTTGAATCTTAAATCCATAAACCACTCCTTTCACTAGTTTTAAGACAGGCTTGGGTTTGAAAATCATGATTATGATATATTATCTAGGGGTATTAACGAGCCGAACAGAGATCGAGCAGCATGGCTCGGCTGGGCTTGAAGCTTGTCGAGCTTAAAAAATTGTAACTTAGCTCGGGCTCGTGAGAAGCTTGGCTCAGGCTCACGAGTCTAAACAAACCTACCATATTTGACCTATTACAACGAAAAACTAGAGTGTTGCCCCCTAAGTGTTTTAACTTTAACTATTAAAACTGATTTATTGCGATGCTAATTATAAAAAGGGTTGCATCAAGAACACTATTTTCCTACACTTCTTTTAAAAGTCTCAGAAAATATATTTCCGAAAAAAAAAGTTGAGCAATTTATTTTTGCTTACATTTAGAGAAATAAATAATTTTAAAAATTAGAATTAACATTGTATTATGTTTATCCTAATCAATCATCACTTTCATTATGTCCCATTCTGTTATTTTTCTATCCATTTTCATATTCATTGTCACTCATACAAAGAAGTAGAAAGTGATATTAAAATCATCATTTTAAGAATATTTACTGTACATGAATAATTATTATTCACCAATCATATACAATTTTTTTCACTAATTTATTAGGTAAAAAAATAATACGAACATGTTTGTGAGGTTTCGAGCCGAATCTTAGAAAGCTTTGTTTGACTTGTTAATATCTCGAGCTGATCTTGAACTCGAGTCGAGCTCTATCGAGTCGAATCTTGAACTGTTTACGAGCTACTAAGCTTGTTAACATCCCTGTATATATCGTTCACTTTGTGTGGTAAACCTTACGTATTTGCTCTTAGTTTTTAACCCCAAAATGTCACATTATCAATGAAGATATTGCACATGCTTATAAAAAAATCCAATCAACTTTATTAGCAATGTTGATATTTACTTGCCAAACAACTTATACGCTCATTATAAATCACAACCAAACATGTCATCTTCTCAAAAGCCGCTTACAACGAAATTTTAATAAACACTACTCTAGTTCATTACAAGTTAGTGTTTAAATCATGTATCATGCTAAAAATCCCAAAATATGGACCAGTAAACTTATTATGATTGAAATGGAATACTAGTATTTGCTGTTCAATCATTGCTTCGTAAAAATTAAAATAATTATATAAAATGTTAAATGATAAACATTACATAAAAATTTTTTTTTTTGGTTTAAATGCAATTTGATTGTAGGAAAATATTGTGCAAGGGAAAATGTTGTGCAATGAAAAATATTATGCAGGAAAGTAAAATATTTTCCTATATTTAGTTACATAATTATAAAATATTTTCTGATATTTGTTTACAATTCTGAAAAATATTTTCCAACAACAAATTTAACTATACAAAATCCTAGTTTAACTTATATGTGTGTGTATATATATTATAAAATATGTGAAATATTGCATAATAATTATTATATAAAAATTAAATTATATTATATTAAGTATGAATTACATTTTTATATAAAAATAAATGTAGATGGATGAGATTAATTTGATGGTGACGGTGGAGGTAGTGGTGATGGAAGGGTGGACGAAGTGGTGGTAATATAGGTAGAGGAACTGGTGGTGGCGGGGTGGATGAGGTGGAGGTGGTGATGGTAGCGATGTTGAGGAAGAAGTGGATGTATTGGTCTGGGTGGTGGTGGTGGTGGTGGCGGTGAATGAATGAGGTGGTGGTGGTCGTGATGGTGGTAATAGGGTGGAAGAAATGATGGATGTGTTGATGTGGGAGGAAATAATTGTGGTGGTGGTAATAGTGAAGGAAGTGGTGGTGTCCGGGGGGAGGTGGAGGTGGTGGTGGCGACGGTGGGTGAAGGAGTTGGTGATGATGGTGGCGATAGAGAGATGGAGAGAAGGATGGATATGTTGGTGTAGGAGTGAAGGTGGTAATAGAGGAAGAGATAAAGTAGAAAAGTAAGAGAAAATGTTTTCTCATCTTTTTTATGTTTCTATTATTTACACTACATTTTCATGTTTACTTGCACAATATTTTCCTTTGATTTATTTTTAAATAAAAAACGTAAGAAAATTCGGAAAATATATTTCTACACAATATTTTCCTGGAAACAAACGAGATCTTAATTAAATAATTTTTTCGGGAATCAGTCATGTACAAGTTGTTGGGAAAATGGATAAATCTAAAATCGTGAAACACTTTTAGATTGAAACTTATTTAACAGTTCTACCAAATATTTCAATCGAATAAAATCAAAATTTTAACAAGAAATTATAATGAGATTTTGTTCTAAAAAAATGAAAATGAATCGTGCTTATTTATTGATCAATGTCAGATTTTTATAGAAGAAAAAATCATCCGAAAATACACGATTTTTTGGAAAATGACAGATTTTTGATTCAAAAAACATGACTTTTCAGGGTATAAATAGAAATTTTTTCTGTTTGAGCTAACCTGATAGCTTGACCCCTGCTTGAGGCACTACCTCCGGATCTCGGCATTGTAATAGAACTTGAACGAGCGTGCGTGCACTCCACACTCTCCCAACTTGTTCGATGAAATATTACGATTGCATTGATCAACTAGTCGATCCAATGACACTAAAATACTTATACAAGGTTCTTCATCCATTCACGTAAATGTATTTTTTAAATCTTATTTTAGATATGTTATAATCGGAATAAAGTATATCATACTATTTTAAATTTTTTACTTTCTGAATTTAACTGTCATTCACATTGCATAAGTGCAGCATGTACATATTTTCTTTTGTTTCTTTAACAATGTGAATATACAAATACTGATGTAGAAAACATCTAAAATTTTACTTTCATTCCAATAGACCACAACAAGTTCATTTATATTTGTAATGAATCTACAATAATAAATACAATTAACAATACCAATTTGAATCTGTAAAAGAATTTTACAACAAATTATTTTAAGTATAATATTCCAGACATTGTCTTAACTGAAAACTATAAATGAGTCATCCTATTTGGAATATTTGTGTTTCAATTAAAGTTGTAAGTTTCTGATATGAATTATTTCGAGGTGAATAATACCAAGCATAAATGACAAAATAAAAAGGGTAAGTAAAATTGTGTGAACGCGTTTATTTTATTTATTAACACATGTCTCTAAATGTCTGATTCAAAAAAATCTTACCGAACCAGTTGAGATTAAAACTATAATCTTAGATATCACAGTTTCGAGTTTACATTCTGTTAGGGTGAGTGAAGATTTTTCTTTATTATTTATTGTAAGTTCCAGCGTTTTAAAAGGTGCTGGGCTCTAGTCGGGTGGCTAGAACCTTCGGGAGTTCAGGCAGGGATTAATCGAAGATTAATCGGGATCAAAAGGATTAGTATTTTAAAATATTTAATATTTATTAATCTATTAATAATAATAAATTTAACTAACATCTAAATTTTTATATAATAAATTTAAAATTCATGTAGGAACACTTTTTTAAGTTTTGACGATAATTTTTTAGGCATTGACGACACTTTTGTAAGCTTTGGCAATATTTTTTTGGTTTTTGACGACACTTTTCTGAGTTTTGATGATACTTTCCGCATTATCCGCCCGATTATATAAAATCGGGACGGTGTTCCGAAAAAACCCGCCTAAGTGATCGTCTTGACTGCATTTTAAAACAGAGGTAAGTTCAATAAAATTGTTTATTTGCAATTCATTTTGCCTATTTAAAAACAAAAAGTTATCGGAGTAACAAGAATGCTGTCAGCAGCAACAATTGATATTACTGCTATAGTCAACACGGCTAAAACAAAATGCTTATTGAAATTCATGAATAAAGATAGAACATGCACAAGGGTAAACAACTTGGAAAAAATGTGGAATTGAATCAATTGATTGATAGCACCGAAAAGAAAATAAGAGAAGAAGAAAAAAGAAGTTACAAAGACCAAGAAGAATAAGGAGAGGAGAATAAAATTAAAAAGAGGAACCAGTTCAATTAGATGAGAGAGAGGGAGAGAGATTCTCTTTATAAACAGAACAGAACAGAACATGAATAAGAACACAACGGAACAGAACAGGATGTAAGAGAGAAGATAGGCATGCGCGGGTGGGTAGCTTGGTTGAATGCGATTATGAGTAGGCATCTAAATAGAATGACATTATCATTCATATGTCGCTTTCAGACCAACATTTGTCTTTATTATCATCAGATGCAAGTGACTGAGTTTACCTCTTTTCTTTTTCCTCTTCTGTTTTTGTTTCTGTTTATTCGGTCGCCCATATTACCTGACAATTTCATACTCCTCTTTCTTCTTTTTGTCTTTTTCCTTCTCTTTTTTATTCCTTTCGTTTGTTGTTTTTGTTGGTTCCCCATTCCTTCGGGGCTTTATTCACCTTCTTTTACATGCATTAACTTATTGAGGCTACATTTGTCGCATGATTCCTTGGAAGAGATACGCTCTCGCCATTGGTGTTAGGAATAACGTTGCAATGAACCATTTTTTACTTGCAAAAAACACTATATAGTGAGCCGAATAAATTCAGCACTGTGTGAATTTTATTTTTCAGGATGAAATTAAACTAGAATATCCCATGTAAAAAAAATTTGAAAAATGGCATAGTAAATTCATGTTGGGAATGCTTTTAGCATTATTCTCTGGTACTCGTTACAATATAGTTAGTCGAGACAAAGAGATTGATTGAATTAATTAGCAGTAGCATGTTGACGACAGCATTAATCACACTTAATTACATCTTAATTAAATGCCCTGTTTGCTGTAATACATTATTGTTGAATTAGGTGCGGTATTAGGACTTTTTAGGTTTTGCAAATTGTAAGGCTAACCTAACCAACCCACCTGTCCTATACCTGCAATTTCAAATTAAGTAGCTAACCGATGCCTCTTTAATTGTACTATAATCTGAATCATCCCACATGTCTGTCCAATCCCATTTATTACAACCTGGTTTTTAACCATCCTATGAAGCACTGTACAGTCATTTAGGTTCTACCACTAGCGGAGGCAACTACTATTTTTCCAACTTAATACTAAAAGTTAATTTCATTTGTAACTATATACTCAATTTAGTTTTAAGTTACATAGCTTTTTCCGTTTTGAATTATTGAATAATTTAGTTAGATTCAAATTATAAACATTCAAGAGAACGGATGATCCTTTCAGTGCCGTTGAAAAGTATGTAGTCCAATTCATCCATATGTTTTAACTGATATGCAAGGTTAACTAATTATTTTAATATTATTTCTGACACTCCCACGCATCAACACAATCCAACTCTTTCATCCAATTAACAAATGGAGTTGTTATGATACCGTATCACGATATCAATTGACAAAAAAATCTTAAGATTCATAAAATCAATTGAGTAAAAAGGTTAAGCAAATAAGTAATCAGGCTTATAAATTTAATAATATCAAAGAGAAATGATTCAATGAAGATAACACACAAAAAACATAATACACAGAATGGTGGAATCAAATGTTTCTAAGTTGTCTGAGATTCATAGGAGTAATGTATCTCTCATCTCCATCGATCAATTGTTTGGCTAAGAGAAGATTAGCAGCTTCACTAGGATGATAAGGATCCCAAAAAACATGCTTTGATCTGTCTGAACACATACTTGACGTTGGTCCACATGGTATTATCCCTGCAAACTGTCCTCCATTTCCACAACATGCTCTTGTTGCTGTTGAAAATCCTGCATTCATCCATACCTCCCTCGTTTAGTTCGATTTACCGCAAAATAATTACATATGTTGATGTTTTTGTTTCGGGACAATATCAGCAAGACTTACCGTATTTATCGTAATTTGTGATGACTTCCATGACGAGGTCATAAACATTGGCGAGTACAAAAGTAGCACCAGGGAGATTATCATTCAATTGAGCAAGCAAATCTTTCAATTTAGCATTGTATTGACGTGCCAATTTATTAGCCAAATCCACACATTCATTTTCTTTCAATTGATTAATTGTTTTCTGATAGGGTATGCACCCTACTGGCCCTACATTTCCCAGCACAAATTTCCTAGCGTCCAACCGATACAGTCTCTGCCACAAACGAACAATTAATTTAGCACGCAAACGCGGCTTTCCACCGTGGAGCCGAACCGGCGCCCTTAAGGGTTGATCTAAAATTTGATTTACTTACAGTCAGTTGGTCTTTTAAGTGGAAAAGCATGTCATCAATGAAAGCATCAGGACTTTCGCTAATTCTTGCTCCAACTGAAAGGACTGGAAGCAAGTAATTGTTCAAGAAATCGTTGGCTCCAACTGTTATTGAGAATATTGATTTCCTCATTATGTAATCTCTTGCCTTTGATGCTCCCAATAATTTGTCAAATTGTTTTCTTGTTATGTTGAAATAATCAACTTGAATGTCCATTCCTATCCTATTAACCTAACCATCAAAATAATATAAACAAAAGGAAATTTTAATTTATATAAATACCAATAATTCTTAAATATTTGTCATTCTGCGATCTACATGTTAAGGTTTTGAGCCGTATAATCAACTATTAACATATACGTTATTTTTTAATTAAAAGTTGAGAGCGGGAAATTTGAGCTCGATTATATTAATAGAAAAGAAAAACAAACGACAAAAAATAAAAAAACAAGAAAAGAAAACAAATCATAAACTAAGTGGGAAACGCCATGAAACAAACAAAAACAGCTCTCAGGACATTAACGTATACATCATAGTAATAAAGGTATTATTTATTTGTTGGACTCACAAATATTCTTCCAGTGGCATTCAAAATTCCTCCACCTCCTGAAGCATAATTCACTCCATAGAGTATAGCTTTTCCGGTTGCATTTGGGGACAAAAATGGGACTGCGTAATTTGGTATTCCTAGTTCTTCCCCTAATTAAAAAATTGAATAACAAATCAAAATCAATTAAGAAAATGAAAAATTTATATATATTGAAAACTTACCTACAATGTCACCAATGGTTCTACCGTTGGTATATCTGCCGGTCGGGGTTCCACCCGAGGCCGTGAAATCGATCCCGTTAGGTCGGATATTTGCTTTTGACAACGTTTGGAGATAGTTGTTATTTCCAGCATCAACTAAGGAATCACCAAAGATGAAAGATGCTCCCAAATTATCATCAAACTTTGCTGCATCTGCGTAAATGCTCAATTGGGTAACGATTAAAACAAATGCAAAAACCGTGTTTAAGGCCATATTGTGTAGTAATACTAAAACTGTGCCCTAAAGAAGTATTTATTTTGAAATGTAATAAAACTTGCAAGAATGAGCATGGGTGAAGTTGCATTTGGTATGACCTTCTTAAAACACATTAATATGGGGGTAGTTTATCAAACATTGTCAATTTTCTCTTCGTGTAAAGAAAATTTTGAATTTGCTTATGTAATACGTAAATGGGTTCACTTTAAAGTCAAAGAATTTTTTTTTTTAATTAACTGATGTGATGTATTATAATGGCAGCCTGTATATTTTTTGGTATTGAGAATGATCTAGTCATGTTTGGTTTAAAAATTGGAAATATATACTGTTTGAGTATGGGGAAGTCACCGACTTTCTTTCAAGTACTTGTATTGGGCTTAACACCCACATATTTGTCGGGTTTGAGGTCTACTCGGCCCGTAATCCATGGGTTGAACTTGATGGATCTTTACAGCAATGAGTTTATGGTCTTGAGTACTGCTTCACAATGTCAATTGATCTATATTGCTTACCCCTACCTAACCGGTGTTTAATGTTTTGTTGTTGTTGACTCATTGTCTACTTCAACCCGAATCCATTAAAGCCTGCACATGGATGAGTTAGATTGAGATTACTTGGAAATTTCATCGCGCACCCTTCTTTCTATGTAAACTATTTTTTCCTTTTGCAGAAATTAGAAGTGCTAATATTACCAGCTGAAAAGACATTTTTTTGGAGACTAAAACTAACGGTTAATTTGGCTGTTATTTGCAAGATGATTTTCTGAAAAGTTCTGTTTTCAAGTTTTTATTATGAGTAACAGAGTTGATTTTGGAAAAAACAAGTCACATAATTCGTAATTAAATAACATGAATGATCAAGATGTGTAGTTCTATAAAAGGTTTGTGAGAGTAACTAATTGAACATCAACTTGAAAAGTAATATCAAACAAACCTTAAATAAGTTAACAATGAATGGGAAGCTCGAACCCAATTTATTTATTTTTCAATAGTAAAAGCTGCTAGATTGGGTTTAGTTTTTAAGATTTAAGACCAATCAAGACTGAACTTGGATTTTTAAAATGTACAATGAGCTGGATTTGGTAACAATGTTAAAGTCTCATGGCCCAGATTAAACTTTGCCCAACCAACACAAGGTCTAGTAGGATGCAATAGTAATTCATTACTTATCATATTTTTTATATCATAATTTAAAATTTTTTTTTAAGTTAATAACTTGAAGTAGATATATTCATCCTAGGTAATATAACCAAGACCCATGCTTGAATTTTTAATGACTAAAAAAAGTACATGATATTTTTTAATTAATGAATATTCAAAATTTATAATTATTTTAAGTAGTTTATTACTGTGGAATATCCACTTAACCATGTATTTATTGAGTATAATAACCATGTTTAGAACATAACAACAAACTAGCCATCAAAACTTGTCCCAAATAGTTTACTACTTCCCTCAACCCTCATTTGGTTCTCTCAACTCTTTAAAAGTGATAAAAGTGTACTTATTAACTCCTTGAAACCTAATAAAATCAATCACATTTGCAGAGAGGGTATCACAAATGCTCCATATGTCAAATTTTGAAAAATCAAATGATGCCATGTAGTAAAAGTTCAACAAAAATCTCTAAAAGTAATTCGTTTAAGTCCCTCCAATTTTAATATTTTCAAACACATGCCATCTTCTACAACGATTCCTTTTCCTTTCCATGATTCAATGTGCAAAATCCAATTCCAGTTCACTGTAAATAGTTCAAATTCAACAATGTAAATCTTTGTCATTGATTAGACTAAACAGATAAACGTCCCAAACTCACAATATTCACGAAATATAAAAGCAAGAACAAAAATCAAATCAATCTGTCATTTAGTTAAATCCAATTTCAAGATTTCACATTTGAAATTAAACAAATATGAAGCTCTCTTGAAATTGAGTAACTGCTGCCTTCTAGAAATCGTTGATTCCAGCCCTCGGTGTCAAATTTAGATGCCGGATGCAATGGAGCGAAAACCCTAGCTGACATTCAATTCGTAGCGGCATCTGCACTAGTTTGTCATTAGCTTGTCGAGCCTTTTCGCTGGATACTGGATGAAACGACGATTGAAGCTGCCACGAGAGAGAGTGTATAAAGAAGGTTGCACAAAGGAGAAGCGAAAGGGAGCGACGATGATTTTGGCAATGTCGGTGTTTCATACTCTCCTTGCCAATTTTTCTCATTTTCTCCGTAAGAAAATAATGTGTGTTTTTGTTTCTTCAAAATATTTAATTGGGTGTTTATTTATTTGCATGAATTAGAAGAGTAAAGAAATTTACGCGCTCTAATTATTGTTTCTCTATACTATCCTACCCATGTCAGCATTACGTAGCAGACTATTCAGGACAAGTTTAGGAGTTACGATGTATTTGATTAACAAATTATAAAGTAAATGGTATAAACTAGTAACGTAGAATTAAATAAACACCATGTGACCAGAAAAATGTCTCTCCGATGCTAGTTGTGTAACTGGCATAACATCTCCAATTCTTAAATTAACGACGGATATAAAAGAGGTGACTGGAAAATAATGAGATATCATACATTTGAAGTTTAGAGTTTTTATATAAGCATTTAGACGATTTTAATTACATTAGAATTAAAAATTAAAGACGTATAAAAATTGTATCTATTGATTTGATATTATCCCCTCAATAAAATAAAGTTAGTTGTATACCAAATAAAATGAATTTTTTACTTGTAAAGAAATTTTTGAAATCTTATCCTAATTAGGAAATATTTTCCGAGTTATCGTATCTCATATTTCAAAAAAAATTAAATAAAACAAAATATAATTTAGCTCACTATGATAGCTCCAAATTAGTTCAATAATTTGTGAAAAAATATTACATAAACTCATCTTAGTTAAGTATTGACTCGTGTATTATAAAAAAAAATACAATGGTTTTTAATACATTTTAACTTAAATTGCAATTACCTAATATTTATTTATAATTTGTTTCCATCTATAAAATATTAAATGCTACTTGGTACACTAGAAAGCTAAAAAGTGACCGTTGTGAGTGCAGAGACAGAGAAGAAATTCAAATGGAAGGAGAAATGAAGAGTGTGGAAACCCCAGAAATCGTCGATCATCAAACCCTAAAAATGTCAGAATACGAGCGATCGAGACAAGAGAGAATAAAAGCAAACCTTGAGAGAATGCAGAAATTGGGTATTGTTGATCTATCTCTCAAGCTCAAATCCCTCACTTCTCCTCAACGACGCACCCATAAGAATGCCCCTTCATCCGCCGCTAAACGGAATTCTCCCTTGCCCAAATTGCAGCCTTCCGAGCCCCGCCGCCGCTCTTCCAGGTATTGTACTTGTAATTTGTGTATTCTGCATTGTCGCTATTCAGGTTTAGATTCAGGTAATTAGGTTTTGCATGAACAGTTATTAAATAGAGGATTGTAATGTTTTTCTATTGAGGTCTAGTAAGTTTTTTCCCTTTACCAAGGTTTGATGAGTCTTTGATGTTAAAATAGTCAACTTTTCTAGCTGAGGAGTGTTAAAGGGTTCCAATTTCATGAGGGTGATGATTTTAGGTTACAGAATGCTACGCCTGTTAGCTACTCGGAAGCTGTAATGGTGAAAAAGAGTGGGTCATTGGAGGAAGAAGATGCGTTGGTAGAGGAGGGTTCAAAGCCTGAGGTTTATACAGAAGAGCATGAGAAGTTGTTGGGAAGCACTGAGAGAAGCTGGAACTTATTTGTAGATGGATATGGCAAAGATGGGAAGCGCATTTATGATCCAGTTAAGGGGAAAACTTGCCACCAATGCAGGTGAGAAAAATATGGTTTTTTTACTTAATCTTCATATAATATAGGCATGAGTTTCAGGCACTATCTGGCATTTACTCATTATCATTACAAGTATTATGCTTGGTAGAAGTTTCACTAGACTTCTCATTTTATTTTGTAACCTTTAATTTTATGAAAAAACTATTATTGGGGTGAAAATTGAATGAAGCTGTGATGGAAATCCTTATCTATGCCAAAAAGGGGTTTTCTAAATGCTTTTTAAGCTCATTGTGTACTTCTCTGATTAGTGTTTCATTCTGTTTGCCATGTCCAAGTACCTTTTTCGGTAATTACTTTCTGGGTTACCTCTGAAGTATTCTTAAACCACTAGACACTAGTAGATGTTGAGATCATGTGATGGTATTGACTGTCGAGTTGCATTCTAATTAACAAAAAAGAGAAGTAGAAGCTCCGTGAGTAGCAAAGTCATGCCAAAATCATTTTTTTCAAATCCTCGTTGTCTATAGTTGGATAGGGCAATAAAAGTCATAGGAAATGCTTTCATTCCATGTATATTCCACTTAGTTATCGTCTTATTGAAGCATCATGCTTTCGGTATCTTGGCTTTTTGTAAAACGAAATGCTTCATCAGTTCACCAACTTCAGGAGAGTAGTAATATGGGAAACGAGATTGACATAACATCTCTAAAATGAATCTTTTGGCTGTATAGCTTGAGAAACCGGTTTGAAGTAAAGTTTCTTATCTATTTTCATTTTGTTTGGTACTGCTCATATGTAATTGTGTTCTTTATACAATCATTGACAAGATTGAAGCATGCTTTATAACAGGCAGAAAACCCTTGGTTATCGCACTCACTGCAGCCAATGCGAAATGGTTCAAGGACAGTTTTGTGGAGATTGCTTGTTCATGAGGTAAAATTTCTTCTATTACCGACTTTTGATCTGCTCCAAAGTTTGATACTTCCATACTTCTATTATAAGCTTCCAAATTCTAAATAAAAGAGCTATTAAAAACGAAGATGCTAATAATCGAAGCCTTCTTTTATCCTCGAAATCAGGTATGGTGAACATGTACTCGAAGCGTTAGAAAATCCAAACTGGATTTGCCCAGTTTGTCGAGGAATTTGCAACTGCAGTTTGTGCCGCCATGGAAAAGGGTGGGCTCCCACCGGAATGCTTTACAAGAAGGTAACTAATTTTTTATTCGTATTTTATATACTTACAAACATAAAATTTATCGAATCATAATCTTCCTTATCATTTAGATCACAAGCTTGGGGTACAAATCAGTTGCACATTATCTCATCCAAACACAACGTGCTCAAAACACCGAGGAAAAGAATTCGACAACTACCGTCAATCAATCTTCAGCAAAAAGGTCGCTGCCCTTTTCAGAAATGGAAACACCGACCGAGAAAAAATATCCGGAGTTAAAAACTGAACAAATCGTACCATTAATGCCTCCATATGAAGAGAAACCGCTGCAAAATGCCAACGAAGAAAATGAGCTCCACTCTAAAGCTGAGGAAGAGAAGAAAGTGAAAGAATGTGATAAAAAAATCGGGAGGAAGCGTGAATTGGTCTTTGAACCAAGACTGGAAAGTATTGATACAAGAATGACTGATACAAATGAAAAATGCGGTGAGAAAAGTCCAACGGCTATGGAGAAAACTGGAAGTGATACTGAGCCAAATCCAGACAGTATCGGTGGAAGATTAAGGCAGAGGCGTAGAATGATCAAGAACTAAACTCAGCAGGACATGTTAGTATGAACTTAATGTATTTTTGCAAGCTTCAACTATGGCTATGTTATGTGAACTTGCCGGAAGTCTCTCTTTTCGTCTGTATTTTGCAGTTTGATTATGTTTGCCTCAATTTTGTACTTAGACTTCGTCTGAGGCTGCTTTTGATGACATTGGCAAGGCAACTAGTAGTAAACACTGCAGTAAAAATGTTTGCTTTAACCCATCCTCTTTTTGTTAGTTCGTCTAGGTAAATTATCGTGGTTTTCGCATGATTAAAATTTTATCGGATCCGACGCCACTCTGTGCATTCTGAGGCCTGAAGAGGTATAAAATATTTATAATCTTAAATTCAGTTTGGTCGTGCTTTCCCAAGTTGTTTTTTTTAAAACTCAACTTTCAAGCTTTTTCTATAAGCAGTGGAATTGATTTTGGTAAAAACAAGTCAGTTCCTAATCAAAGGATCAAAATGTGTTGGTTAAAATCAATATATGTAGTTTTATGAAAAGTTTATGAGAAAAATTAACTGGGATAAAATTCGAATAAGAATACCAAACAAACATTTAATATAATGAGAAAGCCTTTAAAACAACAGCCATTACCTAACTTTTGACATGCCCAGCCCTTAGTTTTTAGGCCTATTAAAAATATTCTCCACTAACAAAGTAACAATAGACATATCAATTTTAATAGGACAAAAACTTAATTTCGGTCTTTGTACTTCATACAGTTTGTTATTTTTACCCCGCAACTTAATTTTTGCACTTTCAATCTTTAAACTATATTTTTTTCTAAATAATTAAACACTAATATATGGTTTAGTCCGCGATTTATGTTCTACTTGTGCCTTCCAATATCTTTACTTATCAACATCTACTAAACTGCTTAGTGTTAAGCAGTAAACTATATTTGTAAGTATAAATATTCCACAATCATTTATAGAACTTAAATATTGCCTAGTATAAAGAAATATTCTACAGTTTTTGAATCTTTGACAAAGTATCAAAGAATTTAAAAGGTGCAACTTACTAATTTACAAGATAATTTTTAATCTTTCAACATACTTGAACTAAATGCCTGAACAATCTTATGGTTCTTGCATCTTTAAAATATATGTAGTTTCAAAACATTTCATATGTTAAATAATTGAGTTTGAACAATGCATGTAATGGGGTTACTATAATATGATTATGTATAATACATAATACAGACTTTAAAAAAAATTCCTGTACTTTTTTGATGGCTTGTAAATATTATACACACACATGCTAGGTCATTTTTATGTAAGTTGCAAGGAGTATAATTCAGTAAGCAAAGACATAAATTTGAATTGTATTACACCCATGAAAATCTTAACGACATTTAAGTTGACAATTTTATAAATATCCAAATACCTTACAAATCTTTTCAAACTTTCATTTCTATGCAATGTAAATACCAGAACATAAAATAAATCAATAGATCAAGGAAACAATTCACACAAATCAGAATAAATTGTTTCCATAACAATAGTTTAAAAGTTGGTTATTGATGTCCTTCAAGAATGGTCTTCTAGTCCTTGAGTGTTCCCGGGTCCTGCAAAACAAGTCTTCGGCCGGAAGCGTTTTCGGTGAAGACCCTCCGACGATCTAATTAGGCGTCTGAGAAAGATGGTTTTAGTGTGTTCTTAGAATAATAGTTACCTCCACAGTGAGAAATTATCTTACCATTTATAGGATTGCATGTAATGATGACGTGTGGGACCCATCTGTAAGAGGTACACGTGTGGCAAGCCGCTTGGGGGTCTTGTCCGCCGGCGGAGCATTCAATGATTCATCTCTGCCAGTCGGTAATGCATTTAATGCGGCAGAGGAGAGAGAAGAAGTGTGTCAGTGTTGATGTGGGTTCTGAGGATGATGTCTCAGCTTAAGCGCGGTGGGTGACGTCGAAGGTCATTAATTTGTAATACTTTACCTCGACTCAATGTTACGCTGATAGGGTATCAGCGTATGTTCGTGCCGAGGTATATCTTTGTTTAACCTATGTAGTTATTTGGGTCTTTTAATGAACCTCGAGGTCTTTAACGGGCCTTTTTGATATCACACCGTAATAATTTTTAATTCTTAAAATCCATAAGCTGCCTTACATGTGTAATGCTGTTAAATATTTTATTGCTTAACACTTAATTTACAAGTCCTAGATCAAGTGTTTTTGGACCGTATTGGTTTTTCTAAGAAAGGATGTTATAAGTAGATCTGTGTATGGATTGGGGCGGTCAAAGCTCGTTTTATGAACTGGGTTTGGACATGCATTTATTAAACAGACCGAATTTGAATTTGTTGAACCCCAATATTTTATGGGTCGAGCTTGTTTTATGTATAAATACACAAACCCAACTCGAACCGATTCATATCTATGTATGTATGCATGCATGCATGCATATTAAATTTTTTAATCCAAATACAATAATTCATACCAAAAAAATTGAATAATTTAACAAAAATATAATTTTATGTAAGATTTATATATAGTTATATAAATTATTTCTCTTTTACATGTATTTAATCAAAAA
>CATIWQ010285430.1:0-10987 GCA_949673415.1 Euphorbia schlechtendalii
CCCTTGACCATGGTGGTGGCCATGGTGAGGCAAAGGTGAGAAAGAAGATAGGGAAGGGGTTTTCTTTCCACTGTTATAAATATCTCACCTTTATTCAATTTTTTTATTTATTTTCAATTTTGTTTACTGTTTGACCTGCAACGGAAATTTAGTTGCAATTATATAATTTTTAATTTCTTTGCATTACATTTGCAACGGAAATTTAAAAGACTTGCAAATTCCATTACATATATTCCCTCCATCATTTCCCGGTCATGTTTTTTGCAACGGAAATAAAAAACAATTGCAACTTCCATTGCAGACATATTTAGTATTCTCATTCTATTAAATCTACAAGGGAAAACTTTTTTTATTGCAAAATCCGTTGCAAGCTAAGGGATTTGCAATGGAAAAAATTCCCTTGCAAGCATTCCGTTGCAAAATACGAATTTTCTTGTAGTGATATAACAAATGTATGTATTTGACAAATAACATTTATATAATAGACATATACAAGATATATCGTAGCGTAACAAATCACAATGGATGACATTTTGAAAATAAAAATGAGACGAACAAAAAATTCTAAAATAACATATTAAAAAAATAAACAGTTTGAGATATATTTGTAAAATATGAAAATAAATTCAAAATAATAGAAGAGATGAAAGATAAAAGATATGAGTGTAATTATAAAACATGAAGAGGTTGAAAATGAGAAGGAAAAAGCAAGGGAACCAAATTGTGAATATAATACCTGATCTAGCTATAATTTGATGATTTCCCTGTTGATTTAAATAAGGCTTAAAGTCCATTTTACTATCTAAACTATTTTACTGATTCAGTTCTAATTGTGACTTGTGAATGGAGTTCATATGTATATATAACACACTTGTTTGTTGTGTTTAGATTCAGTTATTTTTTTCTTAAAAGTGAATTAATATAAGTTGACTTTTAAATAGTTTGGGAAAGCCCATTGGGCTTGAGGTCATTTATCATCTGTTTGAATCAGTTTACTGAGTTGTTGGTTTTTGATGTGGTTCCCCTAAATTGTAATTAATAGTCGTTTGTTACTCCTTCCGTTTATTAAATATTATCATTTTAGAGGGATTTTGTTATCTTTTTTTTATTATTTTATATTTCCAATGTACTTTTTCTCTAAATTTTTCATTCATACCCCTATTAATTTGTTCAACTTTCAAGGTAAATATAATTTAATATTCAATAACAACATAAGAATACTATAGGAATCAATATTTAAACATATTAATGAAGTCTTGAAAATAGAGTATGATATTTATGAAATGATAAATTAGTAAATCACCTAATTCTGTTAATTGTTATCTTAAAAACTGTGAATTAGTTAAAACGACAATATTTAGCAGACGGAGGGATTGTTGATGATTTTGATGTTTAAAATTATTAAAACCGTTGTACCTAAAGCTCACTGAAATTCTAATGTTGCAAAACAAAACCTTTTGAACAAGTATTGAAACACTCACTTAAATTTTATCATGACAAGTGCATTTTTATTTTGAATATTCTTGTAATTCTCAAAGTCAAATGCTGCCAAATAAATTAAAATCATAAGGTTAAATTTTCAAAATCTGGCCGAGCATTAAAAATAGAAAAAAAATTGAGCAGAACTATAGTAATGAGATATGACCAACAACCATTTGATGAAACAAAGTTCAATATGGTTTAATCAAAGTTGGTTGAAATTTAATTCAAGGGCCCTCATCCGCAATCTGTAATTCAAGGGCCTTCTAGTGTAGTCTACCTATTTTCTTGGCAATATTTGCTGGATTTTAAACATTGAAATGCAGAAACTGACTTTTTCCTGATTAATGCTTAAACCTTTGTTTTAAAAAATTTCCGGTTCGAACTGTGCAAATGTGTAAGGAGCAAATTAGATTGGAAGAATCGCTTTTTTAATTGAGTCTATGTGATACCCGAGTCCAGAGTAATCGACCAATTTCATCGTGAAAGAACAAAAAAATTGTTGGTCAGTATCAAAAGTATTAGTTATACAATCACAAATGAGTCACGACAAAACAAATAAAAAAGCCAAAAAAATCAACAACACATTTATCCAACCATCAGAATTGCTCTAGTAGTCACAGCTTCCTCCCAAAGTGGATGAAGAAGCTGGGGATCCTAGGTTCGAGCCTCAGGTATCTCAAAAATCAAATTCCTACTTTCTCAAAAAAAAATAATGATTCACCTTTTAAGTACTTTAAAGATACGCTCTTCTAGCAATTGTATAAATGAGTTACTAAATTCCACTTGGACATAGTCCAAGTGGATGGAGTGATCAATGTTCTAATCCTGATAATTACAATTGGTCCTAAAACATTTTTGTATTTTCGATATCAAATTATGCATAATTAATTATTTTATTATAATTATTTCGGAAATAAAACTTACAAACAACATAAAAAAATCTATCAATTTCATGTTTCAATAGTAAACAACAACTAAACTATATTATTAACAAAAAAATTACCATGAACTTATTTGATTTAATTTCTAGATAGTTCATATCTCCAGCTAATCACACACTAGAAAGATTTTATTTCGTAGCATTTCAGTGATTTTTGTTGTCGTCTACATACAAATAAGTATCATTTTTTAATGCTACGTTTTTATAATATTCTATCCAATTTGACATCTTATACAAAACCAATGAGAATGAGACATCAATGAACAATGTTTAATAACTTGTTCAACTATTACATTTTGATATTAATACTTGTTTTAAGTATTTAATTATGATTATTTTTACTATTTTATAAATATAAAATTATCAGCAATAATAACATATGACATCAATTTCAAAACAACGAAATCATACGAGGTGAAGGAAAATTTGCATATACACAAAAGCCTATAATATTTGGACATTGAAAATCTCTATAATATTTTGGTTATTATTTATGTTTATAGTAATAAAGTTAAGAATGTTAAACAAATGATAAATTTAACTGTAATTTTTTTCTAATAAAATACTTATCAATTATTCACTGCTTTCGAATATATAAATAAAAATCACAAATTTATTTTACAAGAACTGCACGAAAAATCTACTGGAGAGTGGATAGATATATTTGATGATCATTTTGTTTTCCTAACGTACTTTAAATGATTTTCTTTTCTTTCTAGTTGAGAAGTAAAATTGTTATTAAAAAAATAATAGTAAATTACTTGGTCAAAAACAAAGTAGCTCTAATTAACCTCCATCCCTGATGAAGAGGAACATGAATCATTTGGACCTCATTGCAACCACAAAATTATGAATATTTATAAAAAAAAAATTTAGAATCCATTGTTTATAATGAAACCCATTTTTGTTATTAATATCAATTGTAAGAAATAAGGAAATGAAAACAATGTCATTAAAAAAAAATCCAAATTGAAAAAGGACAATTGGGCATACTGAAGAGGAGATCACTATAAATGTGGGTATGACTTTATCAACCCAGCCAAACCTCTGTAATTAGCAACAAAGTTATTTAGTTATAAAGTAAAAGAGAACAACGTTAGGTTTTGATTGTGAATTGTGATATACAGAAGGAAGCATACATACAGAGAAGGCCTGAAATGATACTTATAAATGGAAACATATCATCGGACTATTGACTTGAGCTTATAATACTGATGATGGCATCACCAATGATCATTTTCTTTAAATTTAAAAACGTTAAACAATATTGCACTTATCACTTGACCTTCCAATTAAATTATTGAATAAAAAACAGATAATGTTTTTTAAGATCACATTAACAGATCAAATCTGCGATACACCTGTTCGTAGGGCGGGCCGGGTTCGGGCCGGGTTTGACGGGTTTTTAAAAAAAATCGCTACCCCAAGCCCGGCCCAAGCTCATAGTTTAGAACTTCGGGCCCGGGCCGGGCTCGGGCTGGGTTTACAAGATCATTCCCAAGCCCGTAGATGTTTTTTTGTTATAAATTTTTTTATTTAAACTAAATTGAAAAAATATAAAATAAATTAAAATATGCTTAAATTTTTAATATAATTACTTTATTTACTTAAAATCTCTAATACTTAGTAACATATATGGTAATCAAGTATATAAATTTAATAGGATAGAATATATATTCTTAAAATAATCATAAATTTAATGTATAAATATATAATAAATAGATAAAATTATTCGTCGGGCCGGGCTCGGGTATTTATATAAAAACCAAGCCCGGCCCATAAATCTTCGGACTTTGACGGGCTCGGGCTCAGGCCGAGCTTTTTTAAAAAACAAGTGTCCAAGCCCGGCCCGTTGAAGCGGGCTCGGGCCGGTCGGGCGGGTAGCCCGGCCCGCGAACAGGTCTAATCTGCGATAACATAATTTTACACAAAATCAAGCATAGAAAATCTAAGTAATACCAAATATATTAAAAATAATATGAATATCATGATTGTTGAGCTTCGTGAAAATAAACTATATGTGAACCCACGATCATATTAAAAATATTTATGTATTAAACTATAAGGCTATCTTTAATGAATAAAATCCTGCAACGGATTGAGTCAATTCAAGTAGAATAGAAAAATAACATATTTACTTAGTTCAAGCTTTTATTTTATTATATGAAATATGACTGTTATAAAATACCCAATGGATAGAGATTAATCCTAAATCTAAATATTGCCATCCTTATTTATGGAGAACGAACTTGGAAATAAAATGAAACAAAATGTAATTAAATCTGACTGGAATGAGTAAATAATCTCATAAATTAGGTATTTAATTCAATTTCCAGTAACTGATTAATCATAAATATAAATAATACATATCATGGTAGGATATACATAGCATTTGTAAATGTGGTTTATAGTGTTAAAAAGAAAACCGTGGAAGTATGAAAAAGGGACTTAAATTAATTTTCAGATTTTGGCCACTGACCTATAATGAATTTTATTACTGGCGTATGTCCTTCCAATAACATTACAAAATACATAAATTGAAAATGAACGACAATTTATCATGTTTATATTGCATGTGTAAAATTTTTAAAAACCGTAATGGGTACCATGAACAAATTCCATGCCCCCAATGTGTTTCTCATTTAAATTCGACATGAAAAAATTTTTAGGAGATAGAAAGTGAAATATAAAAGGATCGAAAATAAAAAATTACATGTGTCAAAATTTAAATAAACACATAGTTGAAGATATTAAATTAGAGATATATGATTTTGTTTCTCCAATACCAACATGATGAATTAACGTTTAATTTCTACACAGATCAGATAATAAATACAACATCAAAATGAAACTACCAATACCAAGTAAAGGTTTGGTAGTCATCACCCCAAAAAAAATAATTCAACAATTGGTTTAATTAGTTCAATTGACAAATTTCTTAAAAGAAAATAGCATCAAAGGGAGAAATAGGAAAACCAAGAGGCTTGAAACTTGGAGATTCTGGCCTATAGTGTGTGTTTGTTAGCTAACATTAACAATACAACACAAACAAAAAGTGAGGCACAGTTTGGATGTTCAATCAAACTAAAAAATGCTGCTTATTTATTTGTTATTCTAGTATCTACTCAAATCCACATTCTTTGGGATTTTCAGAAAAGTCCATCTCTAAATCAACACCGTCCATTCTCACACCGGATGGTTCTCACTTGACTACACGTGCTGCCTATCTTTTCTTCCCTTTTTAATGTTTAGCTTCCATGCATGAAATTCTCCTCCAACTACAACTCTAAAACTAACCAGAGGAAAGAGAAATATAGCAGCAGAAACAGTCATGGTTTTGCTCCGATTCTTCTTTATTAGAGCCTTCTTCATCGCCTTCTTTGACCACCCTTTTCGTCTTCTTCAATTGGGTTTTCTTTAATTTCCCATTTTGATTTGTAAATAAAAATGGGATTTATTAATTTGAAGGTCCTTACTTTGGTGGGTCTGATCTTGTACTTTACAGAAACTGTCACATCTCCCATTTGCTTTTTTGATTCAGCTCATCAATCAATAATCTGCTAAAGCAATAAACTTTGCGATCCGTTTCCTGATCTGGATTTGATTTTCCTGCTGTTTTTGCTCTTGCAATCATAGAAAGTATTAAAAATGCAGCACCACCAATACCCTTCACTTCAAAGGTAAAGCTACTGATTTTGATTTCCTTGCTAGGTTTTTCAATTACTTTCGATTCGTGATGGACGCTAACCAAACTCCCAAGAAAAAGCTGTTCATATGCAAATTTTGCAACAAAAAGTACCCTTGTGGGAAGTCCTTAGGTGGGCACATCAGGATCCACTTAAATGGAAATGGGCCTGGAAATAGGACTCTAATTGATGCAGAAGATGAGGCGGATTTCAAGCTGAAAACTTTTGGTAAGGATTCAGACAGTGAAGCCGGTGGGTATGGACTTAGAGAAAATCCGAAGAAAACAAGGAGATTCGTGGCGGATTCCAATCAAAGAAATGTGGTGCAAGGAAGAATTTGTAAGGAATGCGGTAAAGGGTTTCAATCGATGAAAGCTCTGTGTGGTCATATGGCTTCTCACTCCAAAACCAGCTTTGAAGATCACTCGGAAACCACCGAGAAGCTTAAAGATCATGTCTTTGACAGCCAATCTGATAATGACACGTCATCCGTTCCTAGTAAGAGAAGAAGATCTGCAAGGATGAGGTACAAGGCTGTTGATGTTTACTCTTCTTTACCTAATAATGCTTCGGTTTCTGATGTTTCCGATGATGTGGAGCTTGAACAAGAAGAGGTCGCTTTGTGTTTGATGATGCTGTCTAGAGATTCTGGCTTTAAAGGTTGTTATACTGCTATTGCTGATTTTTCAGACAATGATTCTGTTTTTGTAGACACTAAACCATCTCCTAGTGTTAAGAATGGGATTAATTGTGCTTATAGTACTGCTAATCGGAACGGCCGTTTCGAGAATTCGAATTCCGGGTATTTCAGGAATGGTCCCAAAAGGGTTGAGCCTGAAACTTCAGTCGATGACGTGTTCAAGAAGCAGAAAATGGGATATGAAGGGGAACACAGCCCTGAAACAGCGAAAAGATTAAGCAGGATAAGCCGAATCAAAACAGAATACGGGAAAGATGAATCCGAGATCGCTTCAAGAAAAAGAGGCAGGAACTATGATTCTTACAAGACAGGATTTCACAAGGAAAAGGGTAAAAGTCTTTACATAGGAGCAAACAGAAGTAATACCAATGGTTACGAGAGTGACGAAAACAGCATAGAAACAGAACGAGTTCCGAATCAAAAAAAGATGCAATCTTGCAATGGAAAGAAACCAATTGTGCAGAATGCAGTGGGATCAAAGAAAGGGAAAGTCCATGAATGCCCATTCTGCGACAAGGTTTATAGGTCAGGACAAGCTTTAGGAGGACACAAAAGATCCCATTTTGTGGGGGGCAGTGAGGATAGAACTCTAGTGATTGATCATCATCATCATCATCAAGTGCCGATTGATCTCAACCTTCCAGCTCCAATGGAGGAGGATACTAATGGCTACTATCTAGCATCTTGGTAAACTCTTCAATATTTTTTTAAGGATGTCTTCCAGAGGTAACAGATTCGTTGTTGCTTATGAAATGAAGGATAGCATCTTTCTTTTTTTTTTTTATATATATTCTTGTTTTTCGTTTTTTTTTTGCTGCAACAAATGATATTATAGATTGATTACTGTTGGTTTTTCTTTTTCCCTTGAAAGATGTTTAGTTAAGCTGAAGTCTTTTGGAAAACTTGTGAAAGAAACAAAGGACCAGCCCAATTGTATCTTCAAGAGGAAAAAGATTGATTAATAAAAAGGAAAGCTTCAGTTGAGTTGTAAATGGTTTATATATTGTTGTTAGTGATTCCTAAAAGAATCACGGACCACCTGCTTTACTTGCTTTTGGGAGCAGCCAAGGGGAGAATAGTAAATTGATTAAGAATGTAACTAGTATTTCTGTGAGCTTAAATAGAAGATAAATAGAAAATCGAGAGCAAGTGAAGCATACAGTTTTCCTTTCAACTGAAAACATTAACAATGCAAGTTTCTTTCACATTATTCAACAAATATTGTGTATTTTCAAGTAGATTTTAAATATTATGAGTTTTTCATGGGACAATCGTTTCTTAGGTTTAGAAAAATGATTCTAGCCCAATAGAATTGTACCTTACAGAGTGCTTTCAACTTCAAACAAAGATAGATTACTTGGGAAAGTGAATCTGTTGTGCTTTGGGTCATTTTTAAATAATAATCTAAAGAATGGATGGAGAATTGGAGATATATACTTATGATTAATTTAATAGTTCATGTAGGATATTTGGTTGAGTGAAGTAGCTTTGTTGGTTCGAAATATGGGCTATGGGCGTGCCAGGTACGCAAAATGCCGCGTAGGAGAGGTGAAAAACCACCATATTTAAGCAAACGATGTCATTTATCATGAAGAAACAATGCATGACTTTTCTTTTTTAGCTTATTCCATCAAAGGTGCTTCAAGTTCTCCGAAACATGCTAGCTCATGCACTTTCAAAGTGACTTAGCAACTACCTCAACTTACAAAGTGACCTCGTAACTACCCCAACTTTCAAAAAATAAAACGTGTTACTTTTTGAATGTTTCATGTTAGTTTTTTATTAGAGAGAGAAAATCGAAAAACGACATCTTTAAAAAGTTAAACCAACAAGAAGTTGACAAATCACGTTCGTGGAGTTATTCAGTGCACTTTTGAAATATGAGGGAGCTACGTAGGGCGGTAAATAAGGCGAGTTGAATTTGGGCATCTTTGTGTTCGTTTCTTTAATTTTTAAATGAACACGAGCCGAGCCGAGCTGAATTCGAGCTCAAAATTTTATTTGTTCGTCTTGTTTAAGTGTTTGTGTTCGTTCATTAGCAGTTCACAAACAATTTATTTATTTTATTTGTGAACTGTTTGTTAATTTGTTAGTGTAATGGCTCATTAACCAACAAATTGAATAACATTAGATGTCATTTGAAGACTGAAATTAAATTAAAAACACAATATCTCCAGTATGTATGATTTTGAATGACGAAGCACTAGAATAAAAAAAAATATAATAGCCTCAAAATGTCTTTCGATGACCAACAAATTTACCTTAGCAATTAACAATATTTTGTTTTTGCTAAGGAATTAAGTACCAAAACACAACCAATTACTAAAGGACAAAGCACTTCAACTTCAAGTACATACATGGATCGAAAATGTATTTAAAATCAGGGTAAACTTTAAAAAAGTACCATGTCATTTCACTTATTTGCAAAATGAGGTCTGATGAATTTATTTTTGCAAAGAGGGGTCTGTGGTTTTGAAAAATTTGCAAATAGAGGTTTCTCATTAATAAATTATATCACGAAAATGGGTAATCTTGTTCGTTTTTATCTGAATTTTTGCGAGATGGTTCATAAATATACAATACACATCATTGATAAATTTTGTAATTTTTTGAATAGTCTAGATATTTTTTTTAATTAAATTATGATAATGAACTTTAAAAAATCATAAAAAAATAAAAAATATTTCTGAAATTTACTCAAATCATGAAGTATAATTTTAAATAATAAGGATTAACTATAAGTATGTGAAATTGTTTCAAATATTCAATATAACACCACTATTTTGAAACCACGGACCCTCATTTGCAAATTTTTTGAAACTACAGACCCCTTTTTGCAAAAAAAATTCCTCAGACCCCATTTTGCAAATAAATGAAATCACGGGGTACTTTAAGTCATGAAATTGGGTTGGGTATACGTTTATATTAATTTAATTTTATATAGCTTTGCTCTTATTTATTTTCGTAAAAATTTATTTTTTATCATGTAAAAAATTTGTTGTGCCTGTTCATGAACTTATCCGTGAATCTTTAATCGAGTTTGTTCTCGAGTTAATGAGTCGAGCTGTAACTTGTTTATGTTCGCTCGTTTAATATCCAAACTCAAAATTAAGTTCACAAATTGTTCATTTATTTATCGAATTGAGTCAAGTCGAGCTATTACCGCGCTAAACACCGAGTTGCTCATTAATGGCTTAGTTCATTTACAATCTTAGAGTTACGGGGTCATTTCCAAAATTCAGAGGATAATGAATATTCGAGAATAACTTAATACACTTTCCGATAGAATAGTACTTCTTAATTGAGTTCGTTCTTCCACTCATTGCTACCAAATCAGGCCATGATATTATATATTTGTGGAGTGGTTGGGACTTGGGACTACTCTTGACTCTTGAGTATAACTGTTGGTGGACTGATACCCAACAGTTATTTTTATGACCTGTTTGGATAATTATTTTTATATTTAGTTGGTTATGTCTGAGCTAGCTAAAGTTTAGAAGTATGTTCAAGTAAAATCCAATAATAATAACTTTATATTATATATTTTTGTTTAATTTTTATTTTTATATTCTATCTCATTTTTTTAAAGTTCAATGTAATAAGAAAAACATATGGATTGTGAGTCAGATTTGATAATAATTTTATAATAACCTCAATTTAAGGTGAAGTCTTAAAGTGTAAACTAGGCTGGTTTACGTTGATGTTTTTTCAAATAAAAAATCTAACGAAGTTCAACGTATTCTTGATGCGGGTCACTCAACGAACATTTCAACTCTTGAATATTAACATGAAGAAGAAAAAATCATATCTTTTTTCTAGTTGCCAATCGATAAGAACATATTTTTAAGTTTTAAAAAGTTGGACTCACTTTTACCATTTGTTTTCTTTCAAATTTTAGTTTTATTTGTAAATGAACACAAAATTTGATTTGGACCACTTGATAACGGAGTACATCAGGCAACTTGTTACTCATTTCCTTTACGTGCAAATGTATATATACTCAAGAGTGTTAATATTATTTCGGATTTTTTTATTGATAACATAGATCGTAATCATCACATAAATTAAACAAAAGAAATGTCACTATACTTACCTAGTTTCATTAGGAAATAATTACTGGATGATTTATAATTGCTTTTTAAGTATGCCAAAGACAATAATATGTTTCAAATGGTTGAG
>CATIWQ010285438.1:0-13627 GCA_949673415.1 Euphorbia schlechtendalii
TAATGTGATGTTTGGTGTAAAATTGAGTATTGTTTTCAAATATAAGAAAGTAATAGCTCGTATACCAAGTATAACAACTCGTATACCAGGTATAACAACTCATATACCAAGTATAACAGCTCTTATACTAGGTATAACAACTATAATACTAAGTATAATGCCTTCATAAAATGTTTTTGCTACGAAACTATGCATAATCTAAGAGTAATTGTACCTAATTTATGTAAATACAAAAAGAAGGTAAAAGAAAAAATGGAAATTAAAAAAAAGGAAAAGTGAAAATATTTTACTATCATGGCAAAAATAAAAATATTTTACCAAAACAAGGGATTCACTTGTATTTTCCATAATCATAATTAAAATCCGATTTTCAAAAAGTAGGATCGATATCTAGTGCTTCTTGCAGTTTTAAAATTTCGAAGGTTGTAATTGAATCAGAGCTCTTAAGTAATTCAAGTGTACTCACCAAGTTTGGAACTGCTGCTTCTCGTTCCTTGTATAGAGTTGCAAGTAGTAGTTATTACAAACTTGTACCGGATTCTTCTACTCGTTGCAATTTGAATCTTCTTGTTGTGAGATAGAGACTGTCGTTGTAATAAAATCATTCTGCTTAGAGATAGAATTAATTTGTCGAGAGACAAAGTTGTATTGGCTTGAATCGGAATCCGTTGTGTGAGAGTCATGTTGGATTGCAATGTGTCTTCTTCTCATTCTTTGGTACTTTGAGGACTACAAATAGTGCGTGACTTGAAATGAAGCGCGACACATTTCATCCGTTGATCTTGGATTGTAGCGCCTTTTCCTAAAGAGTAGTACCACATCTTTTAGCCTTTGTCAATAAATATTCTTTATTTACTTTTGTTTTCTTCCTCGTATCAACATACATGTGTAACGAGACAAAATATTTCTTGATGAAACTTGGTTAAAGCATATTGAGTTATAAAAAGCTCAATATTTGAATATAGCCTAATGAATATTGAGCAGTCTGGAGAGTTCCTAGGATAGTAAATTATTACTTAGCTTCCTACTTAGTAAAACTTACTCAAGTGATACTGACTTATCATTTAAGCGCATGTTAGCGTACTGAATTATTCTCCTTTGAATAGCTCTCGTTGACAACTTAAGTTATGACCTCAGCATTGGTTTAACATTGCTTGTTCTTTTAATGTTTTAACAACTCCAAAACCAACTTACTTAAGATGATGTGAAACATCTAAAACCGAGTCCAACATAACTAATGACCTAAAAGTATATCTTTTGTGTAGTAAAAGAGTGTGATTGCTACAATGTAGAGTATTTGAATATTTCAATTTTAGTTAAAGTTTGTGATTTTAAGAATTATTGGTTTGTTGAATTATTAAAAAGAACAAACTACAACAAACATGCTTATCAAGTATCTAAATCTATTAGTGGACTAAAAAAAAGAAAGTTTTGATGTACTTGTTGGTTTAGCTCGTAAGTTATCTTTATTTTGTACCTAAGTTATCTTTCTTTTCATTTTTGGCATTTAGTGGTCAATTTCCAAACATATGATCATCAAGAATCAAAATGCTTTTGGAAGATCCGAGTTGGATAACCAACTAAATCAATTATACAAGAAAAAAAAAACATATTAGTAGGGCGGTAGATGCGTAGATTAACAGGGCATTTCTTATTGCTTATATAAACATTCTTTAAGTGATGTAACATGTACTTATCAAAAAATTTGTCAAATTTTGTTATTTACAAATTGACTAAGAAGAAGGAAAATGTACTTTAGTTTTTTTTAACAGTAAATAACATTCAAGACAAAATCAATAGAAAAAGAAAATGTATTTTTTAATTTATAAATTAAAGGAACTTATAAATTGTTTTTAAATCAGTTTTCGCAACATTGAATTATTTATCCCCTACCAAAAAAAACTTTGAACTATTTTTCAATATATATAAACGAGTAGAGTTTGTCATTGTTATTTGTAGATTTTTTTAAGTTATTGCCTACCAGAAGCTTAAATTTAAGGAGGTACGGACTTTTAAACAGTTATTTATAAAGATTATAAATAAACATTGAGCATGATTTAGCGGCAGTAGTAAACGACGCCGTAATCAGACGAATCACGGAATAAGAAGAAAAGGAAGAGGGTATTTTGGACAAAGTAAGCTCTCAGTTTTCTTGTTCAGCGAGTCAGTTGCTCCTGAAAACCAAATCAAACTCTGGTTCTTCAGCATAAGGCATTTCAAAGCTCTCGAAGTTGCAGAAAATCGAAGAATCTCTGTTCATAGATTAAACCAAAGGAGTGATGAGTAGAGGCAGTGGAGGTGGCTACGATCGCCACATCACCATCTTTTCCCCTGAAGGCCGCCTCTTCCAAGTCGGTACGTCGTCAAATTCTTTCTCCGTCTGTCAAATCCTATCACTGAGTTCTTCTTCTTCCGCTTTTCATTTACCTTTCGAGTAATTTGATTGCAGAATATGCGTTTAAGGCTGTGAAGGCCGCTTCTATAACCTCCATCGGAGTTCGCGGAAAGGACTCTGTATGCGTTGTCACTCAGAAGAAGGTTCCGGTAAGTGAATTTGTCTATCTTTAATCTAGGATCTTCTCCGTTTAGATAATTAATCTATTGGAAATTGAGCAGGACAAGCTCTTGGATCAGACTAGTGTGACCCATCTTTTTCCTATTACCAAGTACCTTGGATTGCTTGCTACCGGCATCACTGGTCAGTTTCTCTTTCCCTACTGTGAAACTCCATTTGTGTTTTTAATGCTATTTAGTTTGAGTTCATTGTTGTTAGAGGGTTTTAATGATGGGAAAACAATGTAAATACTTCATATTTTTTCTACACGATTAAAATTACGTTTGAGCTGTTATTGGGTATGGACGATGACTGCAGTCTGTCTAGAATAATGATTCCGTTGACCCGTAAAAAGTGGACTCCTGATGATGAGTGGTTTGAACTGTTAAGGAAATAGTTTGAACACAATGTTACGTATTTCAAATTATTTTTCTCTATTCTGTCTCTTATTTAGAATTCTCTCCACATGCTATATTGTTGCTGTGAAATTAAATTCCCTCTAATGCGTACCTTTTCTTGAAATTTTTTACTGAAACCAGCTTGAACTGTTGGTGAATGCTATTCAAAAACTGTTATTGGATGAATTTTCTTCAAGATGTTAACCCTTTTTCTGCTTTTTCAAAATATTCTTGTTTGTACTTTGTCATAGTTTTGATTGGCTCTATATTGTTATTTATTAGCATGAAACTTCATTTCTTTGTCAATTTACAGCTGATGCAAGGACTTTAGTCCAACAAGCTAGAAACGAGGCAGCTGAGTTTCGGTTCAAATATGGTTATGAAATGCCTGTGGATGTATTGGCCAAATGGTAAGTCATTAAATAGTGCTTTCTTATGTTCTTCTATAAGGCTCATTTATTTTTTTGTTCATTGGAGTATGATTTTAATCCTTTTTATCCCGTTATTTCTAGTAATTAGCTTTTAAGATTAAAATCTTTTATTTGGTTCATGTAGGATTGCAGACAAATCACAGGTTTACACTCAGCATGCTTACATGCGACCCCTTGGAGTAGGTGTGTAGATTTTCTTGACTTATTTCTCTTTCCCAGACTCGCTCATGTAAATTTTATTGCTTTCAGTATCTGTGGTTTTTGTGGCAGCTATTATTATATTAATACCTGAATTCTGCATATGCACAGTTGGGTATTGTTTTACATATTATGCTAACACATTCTCACGTCCCACCACAAAATTTATGCTAGTGGTCTTGTAGTTTTTTTGTTATAACACTTATCCTGTTCTTATTCTTTTGCTTTGAAGTTGCTATGGTTTTGGGTATTGATGATGAGCTAGGACCTCAGCTCTACAAGTGTGATCCAGCCGGCCACTTTTATGGCCACAAGGTAGCTAGCTAGCTTTGTTGGTTCTTTCACCAAAGTGCATTACTTAGTTCCTTTTTTTCAGAATTATTACTTAGTTCCTTTGAAATGTGAATTGTTTCTGATTTGCAAAAACTATGGTTTTCATGATCACTTAACACATTCTGGATGGTTCGAAGTGAAATTAGAGGGAGAAACAAAAAGAATTCATATTTCGCTTGTGAATTCGGTACAATTGCGGAACTGATTTCTTGTGGGCTTCTCAATTTTTAAATTTCTACAACTTAGTTAATGATGTAATTTAATGCTCATTCTACTGATGAAGCTCCAATATTTCTGGGCATTATAAATTAAAATGCATGCTGTTTTTATTCACAAAAATGGCCCTCGAAACCATTTTGCAAGTTGTGAGATTTTAAGAAAGTTATGAAGTGTAACTTTTTTACTATGTATTATATATTCTTGAACATGATTCTCTGATTTTAGCAATGCACATTTTGTAAATTATAAATTATGGTGAATGTGGCACTTTGAAGCCATTTTCAGTAATGAGTTGACAAATTCTCTATTGTAATTGTTATGTTACTAGTAAAATTTGAGTATTGTAATTTTGGTGTGATTCTTTATATAAAAAATAAACAGCATTGTTGTGTGCATTGAATTTTATCTAACTTTTATTTAAAAGAACTTTCAAAGTAACTTCTCGCTCACGGAAATTGGTATTACTATGCATTCCAGGCTACAAGTGCTGGATTGAAAGAACAAGAGGCTATCAATTTCTTGGAAAAGAAGATGAAAAATGACCCAGCTTTTTCCTATGAAGAAACTGTGCAGGTACTTCTTTCTCTGCCCACTTCTTTGTAAGACTATGAATGGTAATTTCAGTATGATTTATAGCAGCTAGACATTTGAAAATGCAAGGGGAAATCTTTGAGTTATATTTTTGTATAATTTTGCAAATATATACAAAGTAAATGTTGTTTTCATCTCTTTTGTACATCATCAGGTACTTCTTTCTCTGCCCACTTCTTTGTAAGACCGTGAATGGTAATTTCAGTAAGATTTATAGAAGCTAGACTTTTGAAAATGCAAGGGGAAGTCTTTGAGTTATAATTTTGTATAATTTTGCAAATATTTCAAGAAAATGTTGTTTTCATCTCTTTTGTACATTATGCGCCTTAGGTTCTTTCTTTTTTGCCCCATTACTTACTATTATTGTGTGCTAACAATTTATTTGGCCTTCAATTAAGTCTTGTTGTTTCTTTATTATGACAATAGGGTTGGTAATGAACTTAATATATTATTTTGCATTACACATTGGAAAGAAAAGAACCTTATGAAGAGGGCCATCTGATTTTCTACCTGGATTTAATTGGCTTATCCCTGGAAACAGAAATGTTATGCCGGAAAGGATTGATAGTTTTTTTATTATATTATATGATGAATCAGTGGAAGTACTTGTAGGTGATATCTGCTGTGTGTTTTTTTTGCGAGTTTAACGTTGCACATTGAAGAGTCCTAATTGTGTACATTGCCGTTGTAATGCAGACAGCTATTTCTGCTTTGCAATCCATTCTTCAGGAAGACTTCAAGGCAACTGAGATTGAGGTGATAATATCATGTTAATTATTTACCGCTGATTATTTTGAGATTCTCTCTGCAACTTCTTTCTCATTGTAGACTTGTATTACCGTATTTTTGTTGTGGTTTTTAAAAATAATGGAATTATTGGATTATGTTTCTGGTTTTGCCGAGAGTAGTATATGGAGGTGAGTTTGGGAAGTGGTATTTGAGAAATGAATATATTGTGGTTCACAGGTAGGAGTTGTAAGAGCGGATAATCCGAATTTCAGAGTATTGTCAACTGAGGAGATCGATGAACATTTGACTGCGATAAGTGAACGCGACTAATCTGTAAGAAATTGGGAATATTCTGCCCCGAAATGAAGTCATCAGGTTATCCTTTAGTTTATCTTGGAGTTCAACAAGATATAGAAACTGTTTTCAATAGTTACAGACACTTGTTGAGAAATTGTTTTCTGGTTAATGCAATTTCTGCATTTGTTCACTTCTCTCTTGGTAAGAATTATAATGAAGCTGTATGATGCTTAGTGTGGTGTTAACATTTGGTTTTTTTTAAAAACTTAAAAAAAAAAAACTCCACTCGAATCGAAGCTGGGACCTCCAAATACTAACCAGCAGGCTAAGATATCGGTTTTTGCTCTTTAGTTCATGCACATAAAACTTTATTGACGATTGGGTCAAATTTCTACTTCATGCCTAGCGTTGAGTTGAAGAATGATTATAGACAGCTTCATGAAATTTTAAATTTTACAGGATGACCATATTTACGACAGCTTCATGAAAATTTTACAGAATGACCATATTTTACTCACAGGCAGTTTGTTTCTAGTTTGCGTAGTTTTCCAATGAAGTTGGTAATTAAACTTCCCGTGAAGAGATGAATTCTCGGAATGCAAACTTGAAGTGAAAAGTCGTCATTTGCCATCAGGATCGAATTTTGGAATAATCCTCCCATTAGCACACACATTAACAACTGATACTTTCGCATTGATAGGTAAGCCCATTTGTATAAATGCCTATGATTTAGAAATTGGTTATGCTTTCACCCTGCAAGTTGGGTGGGGTCGGAGACAAACAGCCAACTTGTCTCGTTTGGCTCGGAAGAGCTGAAATCAAGTACGTGACAATGGTTTAGTGAAGATGTCAGTCATTTGATCGTTTGTGGATATGTATTGAACTACTAAAGCTTTAGAGGCAACCTATTTCTTGATGAAATGAAAGTCTAGTTCTAAGTGTTTGGTGTAGGAATGAAATATAGAATTGATGGTCAAGTATGTTGCTTCCATAACATGGTATCAGAGCAGTTTAGATCAAAAAGTCGAGTGTTCGAATCCTCAGACAATTTGCCAACTTGTCTCGGAATAATTGGAACCAAGTATGTGACAATGGTTAGTAAAGATGTCAGCCACTTGATTGTCTGAGGATGTGTATCGAACTACTAAAGCTTTAGAGACAACTCTATTTTGAATGAAATGAAAGTCTAGTTTTAAGTGTTTAGTGCGGGAGTGAAATATAGGATTGATGGTCAAGTATGTTGTTTCTATAGCATGGTATCAGAGTAGCTTAGATCTAAAAGTCGAGTGTTAGAATCCTGATACCTCCATGAGGTCCAAAACTTTTATACAAATGATTTTGAATTTTTAATGTATGGAAATAATAAAATATATGTTCAACGATATAACAAAATTGGTAACAACAATAAAATGCTAATACATTCATGGGTAAACTTAAAAAAAAGTATACAGAGGTTTTATATAATTTCAAAAGGAATTTTGGGTTGCAAAAGGGATCGTGATGTTTGTAAATGTTAGCAAAACAAGGTTTTTCAGTTAACACCATAAAAAATGTTGATGCGGCAAGGGGCATTTCGAGAAAACCTAATTTCATCATCTCCTTCGATGATCTCCTCGACCTCGACAACCATTTCACTATTTTCAAGGTCGACCACCACGGTGGCTAGCGTTTGAATGTTGGAAGCTTCTATTGTTGCATTTACCGTGAAATCTGATGGTGAGCATCTATTTCAAAGTGAAAAAGATATTTCTGACCACGTAATCGGGTTACATATTAAAACAAAAGCTAACATCATCTTTACCAAGTATATATTCATTCATAATTAGGTCAATATCGTTCCCAAGTTTCAACAGTAAATCACACTCTGCCATTGAATTCAGATGTATCATTTTGTCAATTAGCATTATCTTTCTATCGCGAAATCTTTTTGTTAAACTAGTTTGAGTTTCGGTTTGAGTTGGTGGTCGGCGTTGAGGAGATCATCGGAGCTATGGCGAGAAGGGAAGAGATGAAAGAATTTAGAATTCCCAAAATGCCCCTTGCCACGTCAGCATTTTTTGCGGTGTTAACGGATAAGTCATGTTTTGCTAACTGTTACAAACATCAAAGCCCTTTTTGAAACCCAAAATTCTTCAAACCCCTTTTGAAAACGCATAAAAACTCAATGATACCTTTTTGTAGTTTACCCTACATTCATTCATGAGTTAATTCCAAAAATATGAGATTCGTTGATTTGTTTTGATGGACCCAAGTTTCAATGGTATTTTTTAAGTATAATTTTGGAAAAACGTGAAGCTCTCTCGTAAACAAGTCCCTTACGGCTTACTATTAAGTATTAATTACCGGATCCCGAACACCAAATTGCAAGAGTTTGACAATGTGACACGGGCAAGTGTCATTAACACAAGAACTAACTATGAATGAGTGTACACGAAATTCATCCTTACTCAACTGTTTCTTGATCCATTAACTTCAGATTTAAGGACTGTGGCTCCATCTACTATAGTTGATTCACTCCCGCTCTAATTCACTAAACATAAAATGTTAGCTAATGTCATTCATATATAGTCCACTTTTAGCTTAACATACTTTCTTTTCATTTTCTACGTTGAATTCCGTTCAACCATAAATTGTCATGCTTTCGAGTCGCTCCGTTGCATTTTTAAGAACCATATGTACACACATATTAGTTGTACCTGTAATGATTCGAGTAAAATACATGATAACCCGGTAAATCTTATCTATCTTGAACTTTTGAAGTTGTTAATGACTTTTTTTCAAATATATAATCCAAATTGCGCTTCCTCTCGATACATATACAAAAGAAACTGAAAAATTAATAAAAATTCAGCTGATACATCTGTAGAGTTGTAAATTTTATTAGAATAGTATGTAATGAATTTGTGGTCCACAATCTCATAGTTATCTAATACTTCTATAAGAACTAAATGCAGATTGCAGTGTTTTTATGAGCATGGGACCATTATATACTATATAGTTTTAGATAAATACCAAACTCAAGTCAAGGGTATCAGTTTGTAAAGTGACTTGGACCAACTTTCTAAAACTATATATTCAATACAAAGATGCATTAAATCAACTTCACAAATGAAATATCATATGCTCTACTTAATTCAATCAGTTTTTAGTTTGAATGACAGAAATCAAGACTCACCAAACCCTATCAACACTCCTACTTATTTCTGGTCAAATCATCACACCAACAATGCTTCCAAGTGCTTCTTAATTATTTGATTAGTAACTTCTTTTATTATATTTTAGATAATGCCTAACCCGATTAGTGTTGAATCTACAGGTTTTGAGTTGTAAAAGTTACATGCCGTTGACACAAATTTACATTGAATTATTCTGTTTATAAAAAAATGACTCATATATTTGAGAAAAAGGTTTCATAAAAAACTTTAAATTACATAGTATATAGAATAGTAACAGAACTTACTAAGAAACTACATACATTATCATTTAAAATAGCAATATGAGGATTGGACCCAAACACAATTCTAGATTTAATTGTTTTCTTAATTACGAGTCAACCATCTCATATACAATAACTTCAATTAGCTTATTTAATACTCATTTCTACAAATTTACGCTTCTTTTAATAAATGTCATCTTTTTCTTGTTTTGTCTTAAACATTTCTTGTATATTTATTTATTTATTTTCAATTGTATATGTTTTTTTCAACCTTTAATCTTTTTATAGTAAAGAAATATACACAAAAGATCTTCACTAGATATCCAAGAAATACACATACAAAAAATTTGGATTTGATGCACACTCTAAAATTTCAAAGTCATAATAACTAAAGGGCATTACTATAGCTTTTTTATATTCAGATTAGTTGTTACACGTTTCTTTTTATTCAACTTAAAAATTATATTTTACTATTTTTTATATATAAGTTTGTCACAATTGTATTAGTTTTGGTAATTAGAAATAAAAAAATGTATCTAGACATGCAAAGTTCATATGAACTATTATTTGTCTAAAATATGTGTTAAAAAGACATATACGTATGTGTACAAGAAATGCCGGGTTTAACAATTATGGACTCTAATCTAAATTATATATTATGAGGCTCTGAATCAATGAAAGTGTAGTTTTCAATAGCAATAATCAACTAATCAGCAATCAAACGTAAATGTATATAAATTTTTTAGGTCTTTAAACTTTTGGGCCCTAAGCAACTGCCTAATTAGCCTCCACACTAGGGTCGCCTCTAACGAGAATACATTTTAATCTCCGTTTTTACCATGTTTCCTTATTGAAAGAAACGATTAAATGTATCAATACAACTTTATATATGCTAATAATATCCGGGTTTAACATCTCATAGCAAAATAAGTTAGGAATTCTCTTTTCCGGTAACAAACAACTAAAAGAATCGCTGTCAAAATTATATTAGGTATTCAAGATTTTAGTAAAAATTTAAAGAAAATTGAAACTATTTTTAAATTATAATTAGAACTAAATTTGTAAAATAAAAAGAAAAGAAAAAAATATTGTGAAACTAGTTTAGGAGCTTATAAAAATTGTGCATGACATACATACCATATCCATTGCCAAGGGACAGTTAAAATCATGTCGAACGATGTATAACGACAAAACTCAAGTTGATGTGTGGCAATCTCACTAGGTTATGGACCAGCCTGGTCCACATCAAGAACTATTAAAACAAAATTATATCGGGCTTTAACAACAAAATCTTTGCTAGAATGAACATAAAATATTATTCCTTAATTATATATTTGTAAAAGAAATTAGATGCATCAATAGAATTTTACGCATGCTAATAATTAGCTCACCATGTAATACGTCAACAATTGCCTTTTTTTAATAACAAAAAACTAAAAATCATTTGTAGGAACAAATTTAAATATTCAGAATTTCAACTAATGCTATATTAAAAAAAATTCATTGTTCAAACAAAATTTTTGAATATAATATATTAATAGATACACATTAAAATAGAAAAAGAAAAAATTAATAAAATAATGTACCACGAACAATTAAAGTTATACTATATAAATACGTCGCGACAAGATTTACGACAATGTACGACGATCGCACTAGGTCGCAGATCGGGTTGGTCCGGGAATATATAAGAATTTACTAAATTAAGATTGAAGAACAAAATCCAAGCAAGAATGAACATAAAATAAATTCATAAAATATTCAATTATACAAGGGAAGAGACAAAAGCCAAAGACATCCCCACATATAAAAACCCCACCTTTCATCTGTGTCTGTCTCTTATAACCATTGACGGCGATATTTGAAAGCTTCAGTTCAAATTCCCATGGCAATCACAGCTTCCGAAACCCAATCCGATTCTCCCCCGATTCCCTCCAAGCTCGAAGTTGAATCCGTCAAATGCGACTCTTGTGGCTTCACCGAGGACTGCACCGCCGCCTACATTTCCCGGGTCCGTGACCGGTACCAAGGCCGCTGGATTTGCGGCCTCTGCATTGAGGCCGTGAAAGATGAAGTTCTCCGATCGGAGACACTCATCTCCGTTGAAGAAGCTTTGGATAGGCATATCAGCTTCTGCAAGAAGTTTCAGTCTTCTTCTCCTCTGAATCAGACAGAGCATCCAATCTCTGCAATCGGGCGGATTCTTCGCCGGAGTTTGGATACTCCGAGAACTATCCGGTCAAATTCCAGCAGCAGTTTGCCCGCCGCAGTTGAGAAGATTAATGGGTCTTCGTTGATTCGGTCTGAGAGCTGTTTCTCGAGTTTATCTCGTTGAAACAAAGAAAAAACAGAGTACTCTGCAGAAGGTACATTTGAAGTGAAAACAGCAGTTGGGCCTTTGATTTAGCAGAATTTAATGTTATTGCTCAGATTTTAGTTTAAGACACAGATTTTGTATATACATTATTGTCTTTCTGTCATTTCATGTTCCGGTTTTAGCTTAATTTTATCAAAGACTCAATGTTTCAGCAGGTTTTTTCTTTCTTTTGTTGATTGCATATAAGAAGAAAAGTCCGTAAAATAGTGTTGCAAGAAATGACCCTATTGGGACCAAATTCCCATTAAACTACTAATAGTTTGGCCATAAAAATGTGACAGATTTCTATAACACTAGTGCAATTTGGGGTGAAAAATAACTGAAAACTTGAGAGTTGAAACGGTAGAAAATGGCAGAGAAGACAGCAGGGAAAATGAATGGTGTGGTTGAAGGCGTAATTGGCAGTATATAAGGAAAAGAATAATACAGCTAATATAGACAACTGAAAAATGTGAAATATGTGAATGTATTGGGCCACAGAAAAAAAATGGCAGATTTGGAAGGTGGTTCATTTTAGAATAGACTAGAATGAGAATAACTACAAAAATGGCGACTAAGAATATGAGAGAAAGAAGTTTCTTGGAACATTCTTAGAGGAGAATGAATGAAAGTTAAGCCATACGTATCTGAGTATCAAATGGTGAGACGCTTTTAATGTCACCATACTCTCCTCCGTTCTCTTCTTCGCTGATGGAATGGAACACTCGAACAAAAGTATGGGTAATTCTTGTGTATTCCTATTGATAAAAGGATATATTTGTGAGACAACATCCTCTCATGGATTGTGACAGAGAATCCGTTTTGTAAGTCACTCTTTGACTAGAAGCCCGCCTCGACTGGCCCACACCATTACCCCAGTTCATAGTCGCTGTTTTTGTCTCAAGAGTTGAGACGGTGTCACATGCTGAGACGGATGAGCTCGTCTCAATGGCTTCACGTAGTGATCACAAGAGGATGTTTTTGTCTCATTGAGCGAGACTATGGCCACCTAGCCAGAGATGGCTACCACTGGTCTAACTGCTTCCTAAAATTAAGGAGTGGATGAGGGCCAGACTTGGTCTCCCTTGATTTTAGGGATCACGATCAATATTTTGGAATATTCAAACCTCCACGATTTGAGGGATTTGGCAGTTTATAAATAATAGAAAGTAATCTTCATAACTGGTTAATCACATTATCCCTACTCGCTTTCTCTAATACAATATACACATAACTGTTTACTCTCACTGACTTAAGCATCGGAGGCTCCCCGGGGGACAAAGCCTCGACCCTACTCTGATCTTTATCTGTTTTGCAGGAGAGATCTCCTACAATTAATCCAACATTTTCTGAAGTTCCACAATGTTCAAGTCCAATCCAGATCCGGAACTTTCAGTGGTGCGGTGAGCGTGGACTAAACTTACTTGCCCCGGTGAGAATTTTAGTTCACTACACGTCTTCATGTATTTTGATAAGTATTCTCATTCACGTTTTTTCTTTCTCATCAGAATCATTCCACTTGTTATCGGATTATTCTGTCTAGTTGAAAGCTTGATTGCAAGAACTACGGTTTTACTTTTCCCCAGTGCAGGAATATCACCACAAAATGGCTGAAATCAACGATAACCGTCCTCCCTCCGACACCGGGGCCATCCAAAGTACCCTTGACGATCTCATGGAGACTGCAACACTTGCCTCAACTCCCCCGGCAGGTGCCTCCATTGCTGTGGAACAGATGCTGCGCATCTTTAGGGAGTACAACATTCCCCCTGAGCAATAACAGGTCATTAGAATAGGCTTTGTGGATCAATACAATGTCCAGGCGGCTACCATTCGCGGAATCCCTGATGATGGTCCAAGTCGGCAGAACCTGGCCAGAGAACTATTCCCACCACACCCAAACTGCTTTAACCGAGGCACACACTGGCCCTTCTCGACATGGGGAACCCGTTGTGGAAGAAACTTCGTAATAGATTTAACTAAGATAAAATATCCATCACAAAAGAACCAATTCAAGCTCCATCTACCCTAACTAATGGAGTTTAGTTCATGATTAAAACTAAAAACATCAATAAATTGAAAGTA
>CATIWQ010285485.1:0-10985 GCA_949673415.1 Euphorbia schlechtendalii
TGTATACTAGGCCTCGATCAACAAACCCGTTCCAGAATACGGGTGAGAGGAGCAACCGTCCAGGGCCAACATATTTCTAAATCATTTTAGAGCCCTTTCTTAATTATGTTGTATTAAATTTAATAATAGAAAAATTTAATCATAAAATATAGGGTTATTTCATGTAGAACTTTTATGTGTTAAACAATAAATTTATCTTTCATTCATTCAATTATTTTATCTAAATCAAAATTTAAATCCGTTTGTAATTCTTTCTTAAAAACTCCAATGATACTTAGTACCCTTATTTTCCAAATCTTCGAAGGTATTCAATCCTTTAAAAGAATTCTAATTTAACTTTTACATAAATCGTTAACCTATAAAGAATCACCCTCCTATTTCTCTTTTTTTGTCTTTAAATTTAAGCCCAATGCATAGTACATAGGTTCCCGTGGTTTTTAATATTGTAATGTAGAATTTAATATTTTTCAATCTCCTATTAAGTGTAATAATAAATTATGAATTCAGTGTAATAATAAATTATGAATTCATTGACAATGACTCAAAAGTTTTTCTTTTAAAGAGGGCTCTCATTTTTAATCTCGCTCATGAACCTCTTTCAAGTTAGGAACGGACCTGGGTCTCAAAGACACATAACTTATGCCTAAACAAGTACTGACCACAGATCCCAACAAGACGTGGTTACCGAATCTGACTCGAGCCTGATCAAAACCCAATAATAACATGAGGACACCTAGCAAGTATAGTTATAACACATCACACTCATTATTGATATACTGGGAAGCTAGTCAAACATAAGGTAACTTACTGTTTTATTTCTAGATTCATTTCCCTAATCACAAGTCTCTAACTTCAACACCAGAGTAGCTACATCAAGCTTGGATCCCACAACATGAAGTTAGATTATTTATATATTAAAAAACATAAAGAAGCATGAAAATAAAAATTATAAAAATTATAAAAAATTAATTTCTCCAAATATAATACCCATAATTAAGCTTGCAAATTAGAAAACCCACATCCTTTTCTAATTTGTTTATTATTTTTAAAATAGATGCTAATGAAGAAGGATTTATAAAAAGAAGGGTATACTTCATCGTTCCAAATAATATTCAAGTTCCAATTTGACTTGTTTCAATTGGTACATCTACGAGGTTGGATGGGGATGACCGGGATTAAATTCTGGAATTTTCGATTTTCCTATAATTTCCAAAAATTAATACATTATTCATGTTATGGAGTGAATGGGCTTAGAAGAAATTTTTTGACATATGGGCCTGTCCTTTATCGAATAATGGGCTTTAATAACAATAAGAGCATATGCTACATTAACAAAATGTTCGACATGTTGAAATTTGTTTATTGAATGTTTGATTTTTTTATGTATTCAATTTGCCTATTTCATGTTTTACCTTTAATAAAAAGGATATTTTTGCTAATAACCATTTAAGCTGTGAAATACAACAACGTAAAGGATAAAAGAATTTTTTAAAAAAACTAATAACGTAGAAAAGTTCGTTTGTTGCATATAACCAGTAAGAAAGCTTTAGGTAAATATAACAATTTGTCATACATTACTCTATAAAGGTGAGGATAAAATAAGTGAAGAAAAAATTTCATATGTTATTAGAAAAATATATATTTTAATGGGATTATTGTAATTAATTAAAATAGATCAGATTTGAAGGAAAAATTATGTCACATTTGTTAAAAAAATCATATTCACTGGAAATAAACGTCTAGGGAAAATGGCAAATAAAGCACAAGACAATAAAAGTAAGCTTCCATATCTGAGGAAGAGACAACTAAGTAAATATGTACAAATTCGACGGTTACTATTCATTCTTCAATCTGATTAATATATCTAATTTATACTAAATTACTACTTTTCATTGGTCGGCTGTATCCACACAATATCTTAACCTTAATTTCTCAGATTTTATCAAATCCGAAATTTAATAAAATTCCGTATTTGTATAGATTTATATTTATTAGAGCACTACACAAATTCGAATTTTAATTCTACCCATACGGCTTTTTTTTCAAATTTCAAAAGTGATTACTTTTTAATTTTATTTTATAACTCTTTTTTAAGAATTTAAATTTTTGAAAATGATGAACATCGAACTTATGATCTCTCAATTTTTGAAAATGATGAACATCGAACTTATGATCTCTCACCTTTATTTTGAGAGTTGTACCAATGTAACATTAATACATGTTTTATTAAATAATTGAAAATAATAACCATCTTATAAATATAAAATAAGGGGTTTAATACTTTCACTGTAAAAATACATCTAGCTTTTATATTTTTTAACAGTCAAAATAGTTCAAATTTTACAATATCCTTAAAATAATTATAACAATATGTGATGGATGACCAATAAATATATTGTAAAATAAATTGATATATTATTAGATAATGTTATTTATATTTTCTAATTTTTATGTGCACTGTGCACACAATCATGTCATGCTTACGCAATAAAATTCATTAATTAATCAAAAATAAAATTATTTTATCCCTTAAAAATAGCAATAAATGAGTACAATGTATATTTGTTTCACAAATAAGGAATATAAATTACAGCAGAAAAAAATAATCAAATGTATGAGTGAGCAACAGTTAAGCAAATTTGTAAAATCAACTGTTAAGATTCACTCTTGTTTTTGTGCGATTAAATATATCCACACGATATCTATACCTCTAATGATTCTCAGATTTTATAAAATCCATCATTAAATTAAATACCATATATATTTTTATTAGAGCACAATTGGCATATTGCACACAACTATGTATCAGAAGTATTATTATATGAATGGAAATTATTATGACAGTACTCATCCCTCAAAATTTTCGTTTCTCAATCTTCATGTTAGAATGTTAAAAAAAAATCTAACATTAGACAAACTACTTGATCGAGATATATTAAGAACACTTCTTATTACATATGTATTATGCACTAATTTACCAACTCAGTGTAATGAGCGGATTTGTTCAATTACGAAAACTGAAAAATTTCTCATTTCATAATGTACATGTAAAAACGTTATATCATTAAATAATCTTCGGATTAGAGATCCGTTTGTAATAAAATTGAACCCGGATTTCCTAAGCCAATAATTAATCGCCAACTAATAAATAACAAAAGTGAATCTCCTAGCATTAAATACTAATCACCCCCTTAGTCCTATAAATAGTATTACGTAAATGTCTAAATCACTCACTTCCTTTTCAAGTTCTTCACCTTGTTCTTGTAATCCCAAAACATGACAAGAAAGAAGGTGAAGCTTGCTTTCATAGTCAACGAGACGGCAAGAAAAGCGACATATAAAAAGAGAAAGAGAGGGCTATTGAAGAAAATAAACGAACTGGCTACTCTATGCGGCGTTGAAGCCTGTGCTATAGTTTATAGCCCTTATGACTATGACCCCGAGGTGTGGCCGTCGCCGTTTGGAGTTCAACAGGTCTTGAATAAGTTCAAGAGGATGCCCGAGATGGACCAAAGTAAGAAGATGGTCAACCAGGAGAGCTTCCTCCATCAGCGGATCGGAAAGGTGAGCGATCAGGTGAAGAAACAGCGGAAAGAAAACCGCGAGAAGGAGATTACTCAGGTGATGTTCCAGGGTTTAGTCGGAAGAAGCATGCTTAGTTTGAACATGATGGACTTGTCTGATCTCGGTTGGATAATTGATGATTATTTCAAGGAAGTTCTTAAGCGACAAGAAAACCTACTTAAGGGTAACCCTAACCCTGATATGAATAATGTTACTAAAAAAATTGCTAATAACTCTCAAGACGGAGCTGCAGACTTAGACGTGGCAGCCCCTGCGGTGCTCGAGGATGGAATTGTGGTGGAGGTTCCAACCCTGAGAGAGGTTGCGCCGCTTGTGGTGTCCCAGGCGGCAGCTCCTCCTCCTGAGGCGGCCTTAGGGAGGCCGCCAGGGTTCGAGTTGAGTTATAAGCAGCAATGGTTTGTGGATATGCTCAACACTCAAGATCAAATCCATTTCGGAGGTGGTCCCATCGGTGGTGTCGACGAGATGTTGCCGCCATTCTCCGATCAGAATCAGAGTGGCTTCAATTGGCCAAATGGGTACTTTCATTGATGCACAATAATGAAGATGGTGATTGACTTTTATGGTTTGATATGGTGTGGTTTCGTACTTAATTTTTTATTTTATTTTAACCTATTTTACACATTTTTTTTTTTGCACACATTGTTGTTGTTGATTTTAGTTTCTTTCTTGCATTTTACCCTCTCAATCACCGATTTAATTATTAGATTGTGCTTATTAAGTTTTATATAGATTTGCGATTGTAATTTATATTTTATGCATTTATATATTACTAATTTTTTTCCTAATTCTATATATACAGAAAACAAGTAATTTAAATTCTGATCCATATTGAAAAAAACAAAATAACTAAATAATGATTCAAAATGAAACAGTAGAACGAGTTCAATGTTCATACATTTAATACGTTCTTAATTATAAGCGGTGCATTTTTCTTGAACTTAAAACGTGAATAAATTATGTCTATGGTTTTAGAATGTTATAGATTGTATTATGTAATTTCAAAATTGTAATTTTGGATCTGTCGTTTGTTTATAGGATTTTATGATACTATTGCGAGTAAATATTTCAAAAAATTGTTAAATTATTGTTGATAGATATAGAAAAAAATGTAAATGATTAGATTTGTTTCGTAAGGTGTCATGCTTAGATTTTTGGGTATTGAAAAAACAATAAAAAGACTCGAATAATTTGTGACACAACATTAATTATTGGTATAAGATTTGGTAATCAGAAAAGGAAATAACATTTCATTTTGTTCAAGAGAATGCAATTTTATTTCTTTATCTTGATTTAATTATCGGTAAGTGACCTTTATTAATAAAAAAAAGTTATTCATTAGACCGAGTCTAAGTGTTTATATAAACACCAAGCTTGACCCATAAAATTTTGAGATTTGACAAGCTCGGGTTCGCGCTGACTTTCTTAAAACATAAATATCCAAACCCAGGTCAAGTGGATGATCCAAACCGCAAACATGTCTAATGATATCCCCAATTTAATGTTTCATTGTCTTTTATAGAAAACTTTATATTGCTCATTTTATTTTATTATTATTCTTGTTTCGTCAAACTACATGATATGTCTTTGAAAAATAAAATTCACACGATACATTTTAAAAATTTACCTCTTTGTTATTTTGTTATCGTCGATAATTTATTGTTATTAGTAATAAACATTTTTGTCTTCATACATATTTAAGACCAACCTCATCCCCTACGTAGATATGTATGCGAACTAAACATATCAAATTTGGACAAACATTTTCAGAAATTTCAGATTCAATTTAAAGAATATTTCGGCATATTCTAATGCTATAGAATATAACCTACTTAATTAGGAATAAGTGTAATTTAAGAACTGTTATCTACATGTCGTATGGAGTTTCATAAACAATAATTATCTATCTTTTAACGCATTCCAAAATAGTGAAAAGCTTAAGGGTGTGTACCTGTGTTTGGGAGATAGTTTATACAATGTTTTAAAATGATATATGCTCTCATCTTTGTGATTTTAACATATGTGTGAGTGAGCTTTAAAATCCTAAAACATTACATGCATGTCATAATCTCAAGAATGAAAGAAAATTTCACTTCAATGGTCTATGACCATTGTAAAAAATCTCGTGTTTGGAAATGTCCATTTTGAAGGAATTAAAATCTTGCATGATTTGAATTTAATCAATATTTTTTTGAGTTCTAAACAATGGAATATTTGAATTTTTGTGAATACAAGGATTAGAAATTTTGTAAAAAAACCAATTGAGTGTAGCTCAATTGGCACACCTCTCAATATAGAAGTAGGAGGTCATGGATTCGAAACTCAGTCTCTTCAAAAATTCATATTTTTGAAAAATATCTTACAAAAAAGTTGCAAGATTTCAAAGGAACTCATTTAAGTTATGCAATAGAATATTATTTTTACCATTTACCCTCTCACATGCTTTATTTTAGGGAGTCCAAATACATGTATAAATTATTTAAAAAATGTTAAATACATTAATTAACAATCAATTGAATTCTAGAATATGAATGAAGTTTTCTCAAATGAAGGAATTTGGTTGAGAAATCAGTTCAATTGAATTCCCTTAAGTAAATTCAATTCAATTCATCTCATTATGAAATTTATTTCCACACATGCCCTTAAACATGAGGGGTTTTTATATGAATACCCATTTGGGGAAATGAATTTCAGAAATTGTACTCAGGTCATTAATAAAAAAACTAATACTCTTTTAATATCTTTGTTTCCCCATTAGTTAACTAACGATTTCTAATTTGAAATCTCAATGAACGACATTAAATCTTTTTTTTTCATCTCTATGTCTTCCGAAACCACTTCCATTGTCGGCTCTATGACTTCCGAAACCACCATTTCTAGATTCCTTGGTATGTGGATATCAACAATAAAAAAAACCATTATTGGTGATTTCAAAACCGGAAGATTAAATTCAAGGCAGTTCATAAGGTAAAATCAAACAAATAAAAGCTTCTAATTAATCGAAAAGGTGACATTAGTTTACTGATTTGGATTGGTGTATTGTAGAATGTTTAGTGAGTTGTAAGGTTGTATGTTTGTATGTTTAGGTAGGTTATGATTTAATTATGCATTGAATTTATGATCCGAAACAATGTGTGCAGTACCCACTTGGTGTATGTTTACTCAAAGTCATTATGACCAATATGACTCGCAAGAAGTTTCAATTCCTTAACCGTTGTGTGGTTTGTATTGTTTTATGTCTTTGATAGTTTAATTTTTAGAGTTTGAATGATCTTACAGTTTTTGTGGTTAGACTTTGTATGGTTTGTATTATTTTATGGTTTTAATGGTTTAATACATAAAGTTTGAATGATCTTACAGTTTTTGTGCTTAGACTTTGTATGGTATGTATTGTTAGATGGGTTTTAATGGTTTAATGCTTAGAGTTTAAATGATCTTATAATTTTTATGGTATTATGCACACAAACTGTGAATTATACAAAATTTAAGCATATAACCATAAAATCCTGCAGTTTGTATGGTAACTTGTATTATGCCTACCTTTTGTATGGTTGAATGGTTTTATAAATTTAGGTTAATATAATTTTATGCTTACATGACGTATAGTTTACAATTTGTATGGATTTATGGTATGTATGGTTTTGTGCTTAGAGTTTGTATGGTTTTATGCATGAAGTTCGTGTAGTTTTATGTTTTATGCATACCTTAATTAATGTGCTTTGTGTGGTTTTACTCTGACCTTTGATATGATTTTATATCTTTAATATTTATATGGCTTGTATGGTTTTGTCCTTCTTATTGTATATAAAACCATGAATTAGGATTTTAATACATGAAACTATACGAATACATTTGCATATTTTACATGTTCCATAGTTTCATGCTCAAATTTTGTTTAGTTTACAGTTTGTAGGAATTTGTGCCAAAAGTTTGCATGTTTGGTATGGTTAAATGGATTTATTCCTAGAGTTTGCATGGTTTTAAAACCAAATATATTATTTAGGTTTTGTGCCTACCTTTTGTATTATTTGGTGACTCTAATATTTGTGTGGATTGCATGGTTTTCTGCCATTGCTTTATATTAGTTTGCAAATTGTATGATCATATGCATTTAGCAAACTGTGTAATTATTTGATGATAAATTTTTGGAATGCATAAATCATCAATAACATCCAATTCCATGGGAGCAACGTCCAACCTCGTAGAGCAACGTCCAATTGCAACGAAGCTTGATGTACAAGTGACAAGTTAAGACTTGCAATAAGTCTGTATTTTCATGGGAAGTAAACACCGAGAACAACAAAGAAAGTGATGAAGACTATGTGAAACCCCATGGGAAAAGATAAATACTTATGTATTTATTAGCTTGTGTGTAGACCATATATCAAACATTGTTGAGGAACGAAAATTGAAAAACACAACACCTGTCTTTTGAACAATTTCAATTCAACAAATTGGTTTGTTTTAATTACAAAAGTGTATAGTTCTTATGTAGTTATTTTGCATAAATATATATAGTTCTTATATGAGAAATGTATAAATAATTTGTCTTAATCTATTAATTGATTTGTCTTTTGAACCATTTCAATTCAAAAAATTGGCTTGTTTTGTTTACAAAAGTGTATAGTACTTACATAAGAATATATAGTTATTTTGCATTATTGTATAGTTATTATATGAGAAATGTATAGATCATATGTCTTGTATCGTTTTTACACAAATGTATAGTTCTTATGTAAGAAATGTATAATCGGTATGTCACATTCTATAGGTTCAACAATTTATTTAAAAATAACCAAATATCAACCACTTGAGGATAAAACAAGTACATATTATAAAAAAAATCATGTAAAAAACATTATTGTTAAACAACATATGATGGTGCAACATTTACATAAACTAAACTATACACGTACATTATAATGTATAGTTTGGACTTCAAACGTGTACAATTTATATAAAAAAATCCATGGTTAAATGAAATTCAACGAATTAGAAAATACATTAACAAACAATTTATAATATTCAGAATAAATACCATAATTCAATCGAATAATCTGTTTACCTACATATATTATAACTACACGTTTATAACATAATGCAAATCAAAATAATACATTTTGTTTACCAAATAAATAATGATTCAATCAAAACTATACATTCTATTTACCTACAAATAATGAAACTATATATTTGTAATTCAAGAGATATAAACTTTTTAGGAATCAATATAGTACACAAGGAAATATCATTAAATCTTCAGTTCCACATCTTAAATCCAAGTACAAACGCAAAGACATTATTGGCATTACACAGTAAAATTATCTCTAACTTGAAATTGGATTTCCAAATCACCTTCTTCAGGATCTATATTTGAGTTGTTGAACAAAAAACATCTCAATTGTGACACTGATAATTTTTTTTCGAAAAAGAACACCACAAACACTAAATCGATAAAGGCCATGTTCTCTTCAACTTCTGAAACATGAATTGAACTGAACTGAACTTAACTGAACTTAACTTAACTTAATGAACCTGAACTTAACTTAACATAACTGAACTTAATGAACCTGACCTTAATTGAACTTAATAATAAATATATTAATTATTAAAATAATAGTAAAACCCATTAAATATAAAAATAAATAAATTATTATTAATCATTACATAATATTATTAATAACTACCTATATAAAATAATTAATAAAGCAATTTTAATACCATTAATAATAAAAAATTGTTACAATTACAATCACAGTGAGCTAATAATAATTATTATAATATATTGTAGTTTGGATTCAAATTATCACTTATTATTGAATTACAAAAACGGAATAGTTATTTTAATTAATAAATGTTTTTAGTTTATTATCCCATATCACATTTTCTAACTAATTAATACTATGATTATAAATAAAAATATTATTATATTACAATTACATTAATACTATTATTATATTAATAACACTAGTAATTTTCACTATTTAAAAATTATATTTACTATATTTATAATCAATTTAACTACATTAAATAATAATGATTTTTCTTTATTAATATTTTTATCATTGTCCTTTTTTATTATTATTACTATTAATTTTTATTAAATATTAATTAGAATAATTATTATTGAAATTAAAATTTATGGACCTGAATTGAACTTAATAGACCTTAACTGAACTGAACTAAACTGAACTTAACTGAACTTAACTGAACTTAATGGACCTTAACTTAACTGAACTTAACTTAGCTGAACTTAACTTAACTTAACTAAACTTAACTGAACTGAATCGAACCAAATTGAAGGTGAAGAGAACAAGGGCCAAACTCATAATCTTAATTTTAAACATTATTGTGTAGAATCATTAAAACCATTTTCGTCATTCTTCAATAACAGCAATTAACGATTGCAAACTTAAAAATCCTAAACAAACAATAGAAGAAATCAAAAATTTGATTAAGAGATGAGGAACCCAAAAGGGCATTAATGAAATCGAATCAACATTAAAAGATGAAGAAACTGAAATAAAGAAAGAAATCAATTAATAGATTATCATAATCCTAAAGGAAATAACCTATTCAATAAAACTAATATGCATGATCTCTTGTTGAAGGATATTTAAAATGGAGTGAAAAATAAAACGACATTTAAAAAAAGTTGAATAATTAAAAGCTTTCCTCATGGGATATTTGTTAAAAATAAACTTGATTAGGGTGAAAATTCACAATTTCCAAAACATGAGTCATGGTGGGTTTTTTCAGATTGGGCTTCAGTTTATATTTTGGGCCTACACTAGCGATTACTTTTCTGACCACTTAACAATTTCTTTACCAAACGACAGACTCGTTTTTAGTTCAGTCGTCGTTTAACTCTGCTTGCTGATCATTTTTTAATTTAAAAAACATAGTTACAATTATAAATGTTTAGTTAAACTGTTGTTGATGCGAAAAAGAACTAACATATGTACAGTTAAATTTTGTATATATAGTTTTTTATATGATATAACCAGTCCAAAGTTAAAAGCTAACTCATGTGTTTGTTTGTTCAAAAAAGCTTGAAAAAATAAAAACATGTCATCCAATTAATGTTTCTTCTACAATATTGAGAATATAATAAATATTCCTAAAAAACACACATTTTAGTTCTTCCATTTAGTGAACCAAATGATGCAATAGATTTACACTGATCGTTTATATGTAAGCTAAAGAATTTTCATAGACCCTTTTTAATTGTTACTGTTTAATAATTGCAACTGAATACTCCTAAAATATGTTTGTTGTTAAAATGTGAGAAGAAAACACGTGTTGAATACGTTTCTAGAATCCTTTATTCCATATGCCAATAATCAAGATTTATCTGCAAAATTTATGTTATCTCCAAATTGTTAGTAAGTTCATATTTT
>CATIWQ010285507.1:0-13179 GCA_949673415.1 Euphorbia schlechtendalii
TTTATATATATATATATATATATATATATATATATATATATATATATATATATATATATATATATATATATATATATATATATCAAAATGTTTCCTATAATTACAATATTTACTTGATATTTTAATATATAATAGGACTTATCATCAAACAGTTTAAAATCAATAGGTTTAAATATAAACAATTATTAAATATAATCATAACTATATAATAGATAATTATATTATTTGTCTATCAGGTATCATACCAGGAATAAGTTTTTATACAAAACAAATTGTCCCGTAAATTCATTTTCTAAATTTAGGGAGCACGGTACTAGACTAAATAAAAAATTAGTATCTAAACCCGACGTTTACATCCATATGAGAAGATTCGTGCCACCCATGAAAACATCTGATAAAAAGTACAAGAAATGTACATAAATTCAGCAAATTGTACAAAAAAAATTAAATCATTTGTTCTAAAGTAGGAGAAGTATAAAATCTGTATAAACAGTTACTGTGTATTTTCTGCCAACTACAGTCTTCAATATGAATACTCAATTTTATTATTGTAAGTTCCTTAAAATATAAAATTTAGCCTAAATTAACTACAGCATATATTTTTTTTCCAACATTGAATAAGAATATACTTATCGAATTAAGAATATACTTTTTCAGTTTGTATTCAAGCAACAATATACTTATTTTATATTTTTTGAGCTATTTCATTTCATAGTCTCTTCAATCTAACACATTTCAATTTCTCGCTCCCAAATGATTTATGTAAGAACTTTAGAAAGACGAACTTATAAAAACAAACTTAATAGTCTACTTTTATATATTGATGTTAGAAGGAAGATATTTGGTTATTAAAAATCCATTGCTAGGCACTTGCGAATCAACTCGGACCGTTATCGCCCCTACAAAAACTGCAACCAAACCGCAGCTCAACTGTCCAACGGACAACAATTTCCTACTCAAAAAGTTACGGCAGAAAACCCGAAAAGTCTGCAGAATTCACAACACAAATAACTATGCACAATACAATGCAACACAACAAAACTTTGGCTCAGCGAAACAATAACATCGCCTAAAAAATCCCGCTGCTCACAATAGATGCATCCGCTCCACGCAAGGATGGTGCAACCACTGGCTAAGCGGCTCCCCACACCCAACAAAGCATCCAGAATTCCCGTTCTCTGTGAAAAAAGGAAAGCTGAAAATATCAAGCAATTCCTGAACGGCATGCCGAACCATGGACGACCCAGTCACCCTGCTCCGCCTACCCCACCCGGTCACGATATCGATACGACTCGGACAAATCCCTGAGGCCAGCATTTGGTGGCGGAACCACGCCAAAGTCCTCGACAGAGCGGTGACAGCTGTCCCGTCAGACATGACGTGCAAATTAATGAGCCAATAGCAAGAGCTCTTCTCTCTGACGGTGTCGGGATACACGTTCTTCTGAGCCGCCACCTCCCAAACCGAGCCGGCCTCCTCCTTGAGCCCTGACTTGTGAAGGAAATCGACCACCGCGTCGACCAGCCCTCGTTTGCTCTCCCGATCCTCGCTGTGCATCAGATCCAGGAACTTGCCTGCGTGGTCCCGCACGTTTTGGCCATCGGGCCCGGCCGATGGCAACGACAGAAGGAACATGTGGGCCGGGTGGCCTGAGACTTCCATGAGCTGGCAATAGATCGCCATGTCATAGGGCGAGCACGAATCGGTGCAGCAGCTTAAAAGCAACGTGTAGGTCTGCAAAGACGGGTTTAACCCCAAATTACGCATGCTTTTCAGCAAGTCATAGGCTTCCCTTAGCCTGTGGACCCTAAGGAAAGCGCTGAGAAGAGAATTACATGTCGGGACGTTAGGGCGCAAGCCGGTTCTGAGCATCGCGTGATACCATTCCCACGCTTTCTCGACATTCCCGGCTTTTCCCCAGAGATCGACGAGAAGTCCATACACCGGCTCGTCAGGGACAAAGTTCTTTCTTTTCATCTCAGAAAAAACCGCTTCGGCTTCTTCGAGATAACCGCAATGTCCAAGCACCTCCATGACTATACTATACGTTACTTTGTCAGGCTCAAACCCAGCGCTTTGCATGTCTCGGTAGAGCTTCAAAGCGCTCTGGTAATTCCTCGCTTTTGCTTGCAGAGCAATCATGATATTGTACGTGACCAAATTAGGGACACAGCCTTGCTCGACCATCTCGCAGAATAGCCTGTGGGCAGCGGCCAAATGGCCAGCTTTTCCAAGGCAGTTGATTATGACGCTGTAAGTAAATGTATCGGGAGAAAGGCCAGCGGCTTGCATTCTTTGGTACATATCCATGGCAAAATCGAGGTAGCCAGCTTTCGCGTGAATATCGATTAGCGTGCAGTAAGTGACTCGATCGGGTTCGCACCTAACCTGTTGCATTTGATTGAAGACATTAACTGCTTCGTTCAAGTAATTTGCTCGGCCATAGCTGTGAATCAGACGGTTATAAGTTACGACGTTTGGCTGGCACCCGTCCTTAGCCATCTGATCGAGCAATTTGTGAATCGCTCCAAATTGCTTGGCGCGGCCTAGGATGCCGACCATGGTTGTGTAGGTATGCCCGTCGTGTTTGAATCCAGGCTGCGTTTTTAACCAATGGAAGAATCCAAGTGCCACTGAATGATCTTGAAGCTTCTTTAGAACCTGGTTTGCTTGATAAGCATCCATCGAATAGTTCAGATTCGAAAGTGCTTGCTCGGCAGCCAGGCCCCAACTTACTTGTCTAAGTATATGAGAAACATTTTCGACAATGAGTCCACTACTCGCAAACTGTGGTCCCCTGGGATTCGGGGTCATTACAGCTGGCAAACTAACATCTCTCGCGTGATCTTCAGCCGCGAAATCCCCAGTTTTTGTCTGTTTGCTGGAGTTTATGTTTATCGTGGACCGATTTGTGTAACTTTTCGGTCTCCCAGGGAGAGTCCTCCTTCTACCACATGAATCCGAAGCTATGTTACGGGTAGTTTTCACTGGCTTAGCATCGGCAGTGGTATTCGAAACATGTTTAACACCTCTGGCAGTATTTGATTTCTCGCTTTTATCCTTCCTAGTACTTGAACTACTACTCTGGGGCGCTTCAGAAGATGGTTTCGGGTAAATTTTAGTAAAGTTCTCCCTCCTGATCATTTTCGCATTCGAAGATCGTATACTGGAGATCGGAATGGTGGGGTCGATCATGCAGTTTTTAGACGAGTTTACACCACATCCATCGGATAAAGGAATTTTGTAGTTTACCATATCAGATAGAAAACTAACAGCAGCAATGCCTGCTTTGACAAATTGGTCTGAAATTAGAGGAGATGACTGCAAGCCATCATTCTGGGTTGTGCCAATATCGCTAGCATAGTTAACACAGTCTGATCTTCGAGCTGGAGAAGGCAGAATTTGAGGCAAAGTTCGGTTTTTTTCGATGCTCTCGACTTTGTGAGAGCCCAACAAAACCCCGGCATCCCTTAAAACAGAGGTTTCGATATTTTTTGGTGGTACTATGGCAGATCCCTTCTGTGCGAGTAGAAAACTGTTTCTCGGTTGTTGCTTCCTTGGAACACAAGTTTCGTCTTCAGAGCAAGTGCATGAGCTGCCGTCTGCTGTATTGCAGCGGGAGCCACTGAGAAAAATAGACCTCGCATTATTGGAGAGGTTACCAAGCTGCTTTGCTCGTATCATGGTCTGAAATCACAGAAACGCCTGAAATAAAAATTAGAAGAAACAGTTATTACTACAAGTACTTAAAAAACTTAAGCATTCAAAGTACAAAACTTTATTTGTAGGTGTAAAGCTAAGCATAAACTGCATTCAAGAAAGAAGCTGCTGCATTACATACTTGTAGTTGTAGATTCATCCAAATATTTGTTAAAATTGCACGAGGTATTACCATTATATGACAATATTCTACATTCAAAATCAGCATAACTTCCAGTGTTTGAAATTTGAATGATACTTTGCACTAGATTCCAGATATCTATCAAGTAAGCATGGAAATTTCTACTAAATCTTGAAAATGCCATAAATGGAGCACATTTGAAAAGAAACAAAGTTTAAATTCTAGGACTATCATTACCCCAAATAATACTTACACAACAATATATCAGCCCCTGACTCCCCATCAACATATGCAAACTCAGAAACTTCACATAGACTATCTTCAAAGCCAATTACCCGTTGTCACTTGTAGAAATTATATAGACATTCAGTTAACTAGACAAGGACAAGCATTGTTTGTAGTCATGCTCTGTGTCAATTAGGCTTGGTTTGCAAGCTTTTTAGAATCAAAAAGCAAGGAAAATAAATGTATTCCCGTAAATATCACATCATGGATGTTGTAAATGAATTATCCAAATCTTCAGAGAAATCAAGGAATAAACTTGCTTAACGGACGAAAATTAACATCAAGGAAACAAGTAAATATTGTACAAGCAACTGTTACAGAGGCTTAGATGGAGGTAATATGTTTAGATAAACATCAATAAATCTGATGTTTATTGAAACATAAATATACTTCTACTCTAACACTGCCTTTCATTAAGAGAGAAAAAGGAAGATGCTTGTCAATCGATTAATCCCTTATGAATCTTCCAAGCCATGAATCTCTATCAAATGCCAATTGCTCATTAATATTTAACAAACGCATATATTTTAAAATAGTTTCCCTCCATGGCACAAAACCAATGGCACTTATTTCTTAAATTCAGACAACATCAACACACACACACACAAGCCGCATCCTAAATACGGGCAAAGAATAACTGAATTTCATCTAAAGTTGATGGCCTATTTCTGCAGCTCCAGACTCAGAACTTCTTTTACATTTTCAATAACAATATAAAATCTCAAGACAATGTGACCAGCAATTACTGGTATTGGTCAACAACCTTTGGTTACCATATGATCACCCATCCGGCTATATGCATTGAATTGTAACGAACAAAGCACATCAAAAACAACAAAACTGAAGTAAAGTTTCCGCCTTCAATCGATCAAATTCCTTCCTTTAAACCCATTCATATAAAAAGGTCAATGCTTCACTCAAATGTCAAATTAACAACCGCACTAGCTCTAACGTCACAGTAATCTGCTTAATCCGAGAAAACGTTCAAATTAAACAAGATATAACCAAAAAAATCGAACCTGTCCCCTCAAAACAACGTTTTTACTCGAATTAACATCATAGGTGATCAATCAACCGCGTCAAACTTCCAATTCAGTAAAAGAACATGCAAATTACGGAAACCCATATTCTCAATCACCCACACAATATTGGGAACAAGAAACCGAGAATCAGAATACAAATAGACAGATTAAAAGAAGAAGAGCTGAAACCCAGTAAACAATGGCAACAGTGATAAAACAGAAAAGGTTTAAAAGGGTACCTGAATGATGCAAAAGCTTGTAGCGGTGGTTGAATATGAGAAATTGGAGTTGGTTTTCCGGTGAGAGAGAAGCCGTGGAAGGAGGGAAAGGGTGGCGGCTCTCTCTGTTGATGTTTCCAGGCTTCCAGCAAGCCGGGAGGTAAACTAGTCTTACTTTTTTTTCTTTTTTGATTTTTTATTTTATTGTATTCTAAACCTAATTGAAAATTTCTCCTTCAAATATTTCAGTCTGACGCGGCATTAAATTGATGGCTCGTGTGCTTATATTTTTCTTTCAGCTAATTGAGCACCAGATTTCAATGAAATGAAGCGTTTAATAAAATCATGATAATTCACATCTTAAATTTAGAAAAAATTATATGTGCCATTTTTTAGTTATGAATTATGAATTGGAGATACTATCAAACACCGAATAAATGCTGATATAATTGTTACAAGGAATATAGAAAATTGTTTATTTCCAATTTTAACAAATTTCATAATTATGCTATCAAATTCCGTTTAGTTTTTAAGGAAATAGTAACATCAACGTATGAGATGTTGACTTTGGGCCAACGTGTTTCATTAATGGCCGTTAATATCCTCTCCAGATGAAAGTTAGGGAGGGATTATGTGTTTTCTTGTCGCCCACGAATTTGGATATTGAACAAATCAACCCATTTAATTTAATAATAAAAATTTCAATTAGAAAAAAGTTAATAAAAATTAAATTAATATGAGAGTGAATTGCTTTTTTTATGGAAGATAACAGTGTATTGTGTATCAACTCAATACAATATAAGGTAGATAAACATGAAGTTATATTTTCATATATGTCGAAGAATTACCTGCTCGAATTAATAATTGTGCAACATGATTCGTAGGCGAGTAACATATGTTATTCGGATGCTATTTTAAACATAAAATCAGAGTTGAAATTTCGGATAAAACACAACAAATCACAAACAGATTAAATAATAAAAATAGAAAATAAACTTTACAATCTATGTATTCATTAATCTCAATTAACGTTTTTTATCCATGACCATAAGCATGATTTTCAGACTCGGATCGATAATCGGCGAAGGGAATGATTTATGAATTTAAAGTTTAACCGGATTAATCTAATAGTCGAACTAGATTTTCTTAAAATATGTTATAATATTAATATTTTTAATAATTCAATATAGAACATGTAACGTTAGTTTTTTTAATCAAAATGTGTAATGTATTTCAAAATTCATTTAAATACAAATAAACACAAATGATAAAACAATATAATTTGGTAAAAGAACGAATAACTAATTTTGTACAAATGAATTTAAATCGGAATAATCATAATTTATATAAATTTTATAAAAAAATTTACAAATTTGATTTATATTGTATAAAACTACACATTTACATAATTATTTTATACAATTATATTTTAAATATAACATATCAAATAAAAGAATTATATTCATTCGTCAATATACTTCTTGAGTTCGACACACAACCTCTTCAAAAATCATATTTTTAAAAATAATTAAATTGTAAATATTATTTAACTATATAAAAATTCTACAATTATAATTAAAGAAATACTTTAAAATGTAATATCTTCAAGTAACATTAAGTCAACCGAACATTGAATTTTTCTATGAACCAGTTATTGACCTTCCATTGAATTACGATAAATCGGATCGAATCAATTATCAGATCCAATCGAACCGGTCCAACTAGCCGATTTGGTTTAGATGTATGGAGGGAAAATTCATGGAAAGTGAAGTGTGTGTTTTCCTTGAGAACTAAATTTTAAAATACAATTTTATCAGTCATTGAGTTAAAAGAACGTGTATATAGTGTAAAAAATACAATCATGTAGTATTGTCATCAAATTTTAAAACCATGATTTTATGAGGCACCCCAATATATATATTTAGGTTAAATGCCCAGAGATAAAGAGCATATATGAAGATTATGTGAATATTTTTAGTGCTTCGGTTATGCGTGTTGTGTTTATATATTATTTTTTTTTAATAAAATACACAAAACTAAGAGAAAATGTATGTTAGTAATCACCCAGAATAAAATAAATTTAATATAAAGTAATTATGTAGACAAAAATTTAAATATTTTATTTTAAAAAATAATTTGTCATTCTTCTCTTCAATATTCACATTTAACAATTGCTTGTTAACGAAATATTGTCGATTGTATTAATTGGCATGATATAAATTTTACTATAAGATTTTATTTTATTAGTGCATTTGAAGTTAAATCGATTAAAAAATCAAAGTAATTAAATCAAACCTATTTATATAGAAGCATATAAGAAGCCATTTCTATTTAAGCGTACGAATTATGATAGAGATTTAAAAATTTAATTTTGAAATTTTAGCAGTTCTTAGAAGAGACGTGATAAGTGAGATTTTTTTCTTCCATTACAAATTGGTTTTCGATTTTTCATATTTAACATTTAGTTTTTAATTTTTATTAAATTAAATAATATTACTCCATTTTTGTACTAAATAAATTACTTCATTTTTTAAATAGATGAGAAACCCAATTATTTCATATGGGTTAGAGCACTAGCAGTTGTGGGCCGATAAGAGGATGGTCATATCCATATAGCAGCCCAGTCTTGAATCATAACAAGACTTTTGCAGATATATACCATCCCTTTATAATTCTTTTCCTTTTACCCCAGCTTATATTTTTTTTATGCTTTAGGCCCCGTTAGTTTTGCAAAAGGATAAATATTACTTGATTAAAAATGTATTTTGTTTTGTGACTTGAAAGGGAAAAGTATATAACTTAGGAAAATAGAGTCCTCGATAGAATTTAATCAAGAATGAGCGAAAACATCTTCTTACAATAAGAAACACATTTTTTTTTGTTCTCTTAAATGTAAGTCGTCCATGTTTCCACCCACAAATAATTTTTATAAAAAAATTGCTAGATAAATATAATTTTGTTGTTTGTTTTTTAGGACAACTATCTATGTTGTAGTTGTGAATGCATATATGGAAAAATCAACAATAAAATGCATAAGTTCTTGCAAAGGAAATTAAAATATCTAATTAATATTATCTCTTCAGTGAACAAGTTCATCTCTTCTGTTCACATCCAAATGTATTTGTCCCAGCTCGTCACATTGAATTTTATAATATCAAAGATCAATAAAATTGAATGAGCAACAATGGAAGAAACAAAGACTTAGGAATCCTAAGTTAGGATGGTTAATTTTCCAAACGACCAAACCTATAAAGAAATGATATGATAAAAATGGAAAAAGGTAATGGTTTTCATTTTTCTTGTTTGAAAGGGGGAAGGGAATCTTAAAAAGAGTGAAGGCCCCATTAGCCGTTTGTAGCACAAGAAGGAACATTTCATACTTTTCAATTGCAAAAGCAAATGGTTGGCTTTAAGATTAAAAGATGCAAACCATCATTCATATTATATATATTTGTCACGGTTATGTTGCATTGATTTAGAATATTAATAGCGCCTTGTGGTCCAAAATTATTCTGTTAGTTCATTTTTTATATACTACATGTTTTAAAAAAAAATTATTAAAATTTTATCTAGTGATTACATCTCTTGCTAAAGTGGAATAAGAAGGTGGGTTATGAATTCGAATATCAATTTTTTGAAAAAAAATTATGGATGCATGTTTGTAAAAAGAACCTTCAAACGTTGACCAACTACGTGTAATAAAATGGGAATAAAATCTGATATCCCTAAAATGGATGTTCCTCCAATAATTGCACATATCAAATAATGGATGGAAATATGGAAAAGAACATGGTTTGTTATGGGAGTTCAGATTTTTTTCCAATAAAATGCTATCATTGCCTTCCGTTACCTTTTAGTCATTTCTGGAACATTTCTTTTCCCCCACGTTCCTTGCACATGAGGACTTTCTTTTGCATACTTTTTTTAATTAAGATTAATAAATTGAATAATCACAAGATACCATGTATTTTTCATAATTTGAGAAATTTGACCCCATTGAATCAATAGTCGTCTAGGTGAAGTAAGAGTTACTACAATTTGACATGAAATTTCTAATATACATATATGTATCAAGATATATTAGTATATCATATTTGTATAAACAAAAATATGATGTATTAAACAAAATGAATTTCCAAGTTTAAATGTAAACAAAATTCAGGATTTGGAAAATAACAAATTTGACCATGGTCGGATCAATCTGATCAAATGATCAGATCCAATTATTCGACTGGACTTAATTGAAAGGCTTAATCCATCTACACCCCTTTGAACTTGTCCAAAAAGGTTCGTTGTCACCCTGAACTTTGAAATGTGACAGATAACCCCCTGTACTTTGAAATGTGACAGATAACCCCCTGTACTTGTCTAAAACGCGTCACTTTACCCCTTTTTGCTGACCTGACTTGCTACGTAAATGATCATCAAAATACATACGTGTAAAGTATGCTGGTAAAATAGAAAATGAATATAAAAAATCCATAACATTCGTATTCTTACAATTCAAAATCCTTAAAATATATTCTTCATCTTCTTCAAAACTTCTATATTCTAAATTTTTCTTCAATTAATCATAATATTATATCGGTTCTTGACCCGTCGTGTTCATCTTTTTATTCTTGAAGCCGATATTTTTACAAGGGGATAAAGTGACACGTTTTAGACAAATGCAGGGAGCTATCTGTCACATTTGAAAGTTCAGGGTAACAACAACCTTTTTTGAACAAATTCAGAGGGGTGTCGATGCATTAAGCCTAATTGAAATAAATAAATTTAAAAAACTTATAATGAAATTGTGTAAGAATCTAACTATAGGAATTTAAAAGTTTCGAGGATGTATCATGTTATTTTGACTCCGTCATGGATAAGATCGAGTATTTACCACATGTTTCCTATAAATATAGGTTCATATAAAACATTTTTAGTTGAAGAGTCATCATGAATTTCGTACCAAATTCTCCTCAGATTTTTTCCAGAATTCGAGCAAAAAAATTTTATTTTCTTTTTCTATCTCTTATATTACCATTGTTCATCAATCTTCTTTCAGTCATTGAAATAAGATTTCTTTTTGAAATACCATGACAATTTTAATGCCGCATAAAAATCAAGTTCATAACGGTACTTTCGAATTTGTTCATTTTTTTATTGCGTAGTCAAGTTAAATGGAGCATGTATAGAAGTATATATTGTCATATATTTAGTTGAGAGTATAATTATTCTTTAAATATTAATTATAATGCATACTTTAATGGGTTAAGGTGACCCAATTCAATATAATGTGTATTATGAATTCAGTGTTCAATTTGTAAATAAGTAGATTCAATTTGAGTTTTTAAAGAAAAGATGTGTCTATAACACCAAAAACCTAACGCTACATAGAATACTTTTTTTCTATAAAAGATATGCACATAATCTATTATTTTATGTGCTCAAGGTACCGTGTAACCTACCAACATCAGTCACGTGTTACACAAAAAATAACTAAATTAGATGATTCATAATTTATGTAATTAAATTGAAATATAAAAATATAATGGATAATCCATGCATTATTGAGGCTAACTAAAACACTAGACCATAAAATACCACATGAATTTCAACAATCAACTGCTAGCGAATTTCTGAGTCAACAAAACATGAAACAACCAAAATTGAAAACATAATATAATTAATTGGTCATTTTTTATACGACTCACCTATTTTTGTATTTATATGTAAAACCATACAGAAGGGCACCAACTTTCCAAAGTCAATATTACTCCACCTTTCCGTTTTCTTTAAAGGTTAAATGCGTCACTTCCCTCTCAACTTGATCCCAATAATCGAATACCACCCTTAACTTTCGAAAGATCCAGTTACACCCCTCATGTTGGTAAAAATGAATCACTTAACCCCTTTTGTGCTGACGTGGCAGATCACGTGGAGAGTTGAAAAGTCAAAGCAAGTGGTTTTATTTTTTAAGAATAAAAATATTAAATATCATTTCATTTTTTCCCATCTCTTCACTTTTCTTTCTTCTCCGGCAAAACCTCAATGGTCAATCTCGACAGTTTACTGGACTGCTACGATCGGGATCATTACTGATTCTTAAGTTTCAAATCTCACTTTCCTTTCTTCTCCAGCCAAGTCTCTTCACTTTCATTTCTTCTTTTGTTTCTTAAATCAATTTTCGCTATTAAGTTTTTAAGTTTTGTTCATTTTTTATACAACTGAGATGATTTGTGTAAGAATAGAAATTAGAATAGTATTGGAAATTGTGATGCAAAGTAATTGAGGAAGAAAATGAATGAGATTGAAAGGAAGAGTTTGAAATTTGACTGCAATATGTTTAAGGGCGAATGGTTTGTTGATTAGAGGGGTTTCGCAGGATTATAAGGGGACGGTAATCGGGTTAATGAAGCTTGTTAATTTAGGAATTCTACAAAGCAATAATCGATGGTGAAATTTTGGGGTTTTTTTTAGCAATTCAATGGTGTAAATGATAGCCTAGATGCAAAATGAGATTCATTCAATTTGTTTTTAATTGTAAAACATGTGGTTCATTTATATTGATTGTTGTATGAGCTTTGAAATGAATAGAAAGGGAGGATGAAAGGTTGAGCTTTGGGGAAGATGGTATTTTTGTAAGAAAACTTGAATTTGGACTTAATTGAAATTATACCAATAATATTTTTGAATTTTTACATTACATGTCATGTGTCCTGTTACCATTATTAAATTTTCAAAATTTTACACTTGTTCGCTCATGTTGTACACTCTCTCATGCGTGATTAGTTTAATTCCGTTCAGGAGGCAAACTGGTTCACGTTTGCCAACATGAGGGGGATAACCGAACCTTTTGAAAGTTAAGGGTGACATCCGACTAGTGTGGCCAAGTTGAGGGGATAACTGATGTATTTGACCTTCTTTAAATATCCATATAGTTGTCAAATTAAGATTAATAATGAAAACCACTAGTAATATACTTTAATCCCCTTTTCTACCTTATTTCATTATTTATTGTTGTTTTTTAGTTTTGGCTGGAATTATGATACAAATTCCAAAAACATGTGACATTTTCAGAAAATATATTAACATGATACACGATACATTACTTGGCCCACAAGAAAAAATTTAGTGTAGTCCTATATACAACGGTACCAAAATAGAATTGGGAAGAAGCAAAATTTTAAGAAATTATCAGTGGAGGGTAAAGCTTCAATAAAGTGACATTATACAAATTTACATTAATTACGGTAGGAATTGTTATCATCCTTCACTCATTTGACTCCGATCAACAACTCTAGCAATATAATACTTTTGGTGTAATATGTCAACTAAACATGATTGAAAGAACTTGAGTAAGCTGAATAAACAAAATTGTTACAAAAATTTACGAGGTTGGTTTTTGAGATATTATTTAGTAATTGTTTTTTTTTTCCATTAAACAATAGCTTAAATGTTTAGCTAAAAAAGTTACTTATAACAATAAAAGGTAATCACAATATCAATAAATATATTACAACAAACATTAACTGCTTATTAAGTGCAGTTATCAATTAAACTAAATCGGTAACTTAGGCCCTCTTCTCTTCAACTTCTGAAACCTGAACTGAATTGAACTGAACTTAACTTAACTTAATGACCCTGAACTTAATTGAACTTAACAATAAATATATTTATTATTAAAATAATAGTAAAACCCAATAAATATAAAAATAAATAAATTATTAATAATCATTACAAATAATATTATTAATAACTACCTATATAAAATAATTAATAAAACAATTTTAATACCATTAATAATAAAAATTGTTATAATACGTAAATT
>CATIWQ010285510.1:0-20768 GCA_949673415.1 Euphorbia schlechtendalii
ATAAGAGAATTTATAATTAAGACATAATAAATATTCAACCGTTAGATTGAAGAAGGGTACCAAATACGCAATACCATATATCATTTCCCACTAAAAATGTGTATTATACTGAAATTCGGAGTTACATGTACACATATCAAATGAAACTTTTAAACAATATAATAAAATGGAGTTAGAAAAATTTGTTAGAATTTATTATATTTTTTTAAACTCAACTTCACATTTTCAAATATACACAATCATAAGAATTATAGCTTACCTTGTAATATCAACTAGTTTTGCAGACATGCTATGATCTTGGGCCAAATGCATATACAGCTCCCTCACATTTTCCCAATCCACCTACTGCCTCCCTATCCTTTCAAAAGGACTTCGTAGCTCCCTATCCTTTCAAAAAGTGCACCTCCTGGCTCCCTCCATCCGACGTGGCAGCTGATGTGGCATGTGTTGACTTGGCCAGCGAGTGTTGACTTTTTTTCATCTTTTTCCTTTGAATTTTTTGCAAATTTTTGTGTTTTTCCTTTACAAATTCTTTATTTCACCAAAATGATGAGATTTTTAACAAATCTTTAAAAACAAATTCTTCATTTTTTCATCGGAGGACTTAGAGAAGCAAAGTTTAGTATGTTTCGTAAAGTTTTGGAGATTCGGTGTTTTCTGGAAAATTTTCCGGGAAGATTCCTGAATTTTCTAGGAAAATACATGAATTTTCTTGGAAAACTCATGAATTTCCGGAAAAAAAATTCAACGTAACTCTTTCATTTTCTGTATCATTTCCGTTCTTTTTCTCCTAATAAAACAAAAAATAAAAGAAATCAAATGACATTTATACTAACTTTTGAAAATCTATATTTGTTTGATGAAAAAATTGATGTTTTGATTTGGTTTTGAGAAAAAATGTGGATTGATGAAGAAGATGATAGAAATGCAAATTTGAAAATTAAAGGGTTTTAATGGATATTTTGGGGACTTTTTTTATAACTTTTACACTTAATGCCACGTGTCAGGCTATTATTGGGTTGACTTTTCAACCTTTTGCCATGTATGGGCGAGAATATCTCACTCTCCTAGCTGAGAGTGGTTAGTTCGATTAAGGGAGTCGGGAGGTGCATTTTTCAAAGGAGAGGGAGTTATCGGATTCTTTTGAAAGGATAAGGAGCAATAGATAGATCGACGAAAGGTGAATGAGTTGTCGATGCATTTAACCAAACCAATAGTATAATAAAAAATATAAACACCATTCCAACTCTAAATTTCCGAACTTATCAGCATTCCTCTTAATTGTGACTACCCATGTCAAGAAATTTAATCAAACGAGAAAAATAGGACGGAAGTTCAGGCATGTTTAATTTGAGAAAATAAGAGTCATTTTTCAACAGAATTTTTTAAAATCTGAAAACTGAAGTTTGTTGTTTTCCAAATTTAGAAACAGAAATCAGCTTTAATTTTCCAAAATTTACATTTACAATGAAAACTGTTATAATAGCTTAAACGATATTAACCGCTTTGACGTCGTTTACAGCCAACCTCATGGTTTTAAAACGCATCATTAAAGTTAAGGCATTCTGGGCTGCTTATATACAAGCTCGGTGGATCCTCCGAGAGCGATGTAGGATATTCATTCCTAACACACCCCCTCATCGCGATCATGCTGATAACGTGTTATAAACAGCTTGAACGATATTGTTCACTTTGACACCGTTTACAACCAACCTCACGACTTTAAAACGCGTTACTAAAATTAAAACCTTCAAAACCCTATATATAAATATATATATATATATATATATATATATATATAAGCTCAATAAATTTTTTTTGAGAATGACGTATGATATTCATTCTTAACGAAAACATTTTTCATGGTTTTCCATTTTGCAAAATTCAAAAAGTGGAACCATCACCAATTTCGTTTTCATAAATGTAAAGAATCGTAACCGTTGGATTGATTATACATATTTCATCCGCCTGCACCCTCTCTTTCTATCTTTCATAATTCAGTTGACCTCTCCTGTTTCATGAATTATTGACCTCCACTTTCTTTATCACACAGTATAACATATTTTAAACATTTATGAAATATATATAATCTAAACTCAATTTATGAATTATATTACAAATATATTTACAATTACTATTTTAGATCAAGCAATGCCCTGATCATGTTTGAACGTGTTTTCGTGGAGTTATATCTTCCTTGATATCATGATTACCATTTTTTTTCTATTATGGTTACTTAAATTCAATATACTGCAGTTTTTTTGTGAACTTGTGGAGTAGGATTGTAACCATCACCACTACGAATATATAGTTTTTTTGTACTGCATATCATTTTTTTTCTAATAAAAAATACAGTCTGGAGTTTGAGTTTTATTTATTTCATTAAGGTCCGACCCGATCCGAGCTCGATGTATATTTTTTTAAAGATTGGGTCGTGCTTGTTTACTCATTTTTAAGGTAGGCTTGATTAGATCCGGCCCAACTTGACCCGCGCTCAAGTGTCGCGTATTGTACGAGGGATTTTTAGGTAAATGCTAAGTACAATATATAAATTTCACCCAAATTTTTATCAAATTACCAAAATAATCTCCCTAAAATTTCAACTTTACATTATTATGTAAAAACTTTTTCAAATTTTTTTTTACGATTTAGATACATAACTGGTATATATTAAGTATATAACATATGTGTTAAATCAGTTTGGGTAAAGGAAACACAAACAAGAATATATATTAGATGTCTATTGTATATACATAATAGATATATATATACACACATATGTAGTAGACATATAACAGATATATAACACATGCACATATAATAGATACATAACAGATATATACCAGAATATTAAAAAAAATAAAATAAATTCTTAAAATTATATTTTTGTAAATAGTAAAAAAAACTTTTACTTTTCTCTAACTTAACATTAAAATATTCCCATTTCCCATTGTATTCTAGAGTCGGTCATATTAATGGAAATACAATATTCAGACATCATAGGATAAGCAGATATGACGATAAAGTCACTGAAAACAGGACAATGTAACAGGAATTGGAAGAAAAGCTCCCATCTTATCATCGTATTTGTTGGATAATAACCAAGTTTCTCCTTCATTTCCACCTGCAGTACCCAATCTTCAAACCCTAATTACACTTTTCATCCCAAAAAAAAAAACCCTAATTACACTTCAACAACTTGCCATGTCGAATCTCCCCTTGGACATGATCGCCGAAATCCTTTTCCGTCTTCCCCCAAAGTATCTTCTCCGATGTAGGTGCGTTTCTAAACTATGGCGTGCTTTTATCGATAGTCGCAATTTCATCAAATCACATCTCAATTACTCTCTCCATATCCGCTCTAACTTCAACCTAATCCTCAAAAGCTCGGAGCTTTACTCTGTTCCCCTCGATTCCCTCGATTCTCTCAATCCTCTCGACCACCCTTTGATGTGTTACAGCCATAGCATCAAAGTCCTAGGCTCTTGTAATGGGCTGCTTTGCATTTGTAATGTCGTGGATGATATGGCCCTCTGGAATCCTTCGATTAAAATGCATCACGTGTTGCCTTATTTGTCGATTGAGCTCAAACGCTATTTTGGGATTTGTTCGTGTAGGGTTTGCGTGTTTGGGTTTGGGTACGATGCTGTTAATGATGATTATAAGGTTGTTAGAATCGCTCAGTTTGGGGTTGTGAGTAGGAGAAGCTTTGAGTCTGAGGTTAAAGTTTACAGCTTTAGAAGAAATTCTTGGAGAAGGATAACTGATATGCCTTACTTTGTTGTTTATCCCGGGACGAACGGGGTTTTTGCTGGCGGTTCTTTGCATTGGTTAGTGAGTCGAACTCCCGAGTCAAACGAGGCCAATGTAATCGTTGCTTTGGATTTAGAGCTTGAAAGTTACCAAGAGTTGCAACAACCCGGAATTCCGGGTAATAACTATAGCTTTGAAATCGGGGTTCTAGAAGGATGCTTTTGTTTAATGTCGAATTTTCAAGGTAAAAAAGTTGATTTGTGGGTGATGAAGGAGTATGGAGTGAAGGAATCGTGGACTAAATTGCTTTCGATAGCGCAGCAAGAGGTTTCGGGGAGAATTAGGTGTCTGAAACCTCTGGCATATTCGAAAAGTGGAAATGAAGTTCTTTTGGAACATGACAACATTAATCTGTTCTGGTACGATGTTAGGAGGAAAGAAGTGAAGAATGTTTGGATTCCTGGTATGCCTATCGCATCTGAAGCAGAGGTTTATGTTGAGAGCCTTATGTTACTTGATGCAAATAGATTGTTTTATGAGAGAGCGCATCTTGATCGCGAGGAGGCGAATAATGTTAATAGGAGGTGAATGATATGATTTGTTCTTTCTTTTATGGCTTATGATAGTCTCGTTTGATTTAATTGGTTAAATTTTGTCTGTGCATTTCATCAGGAATGATTTCTTGTCTGAAGGTTTCGTGTTGAGTTTGTGAGATAGCTTGGCAAAAACAGAGGAAAGAGGTGATTTTCTTGAACTTTACCAAGTTGGCAAGTTTATTTATGTTACTTTTGTCTTTGGGGGATTTAATTTTGACACTCAAGATTTCAGTGTGTGAATTAAGCCATATGCTTCTATTTTTTGAAATACCAATTTTTTCAGACAACGAAATCAATATTGAAACCAAGTGATATGCTGGGTGCTCTTCCTGATTAATTTGTATTTGGTGACATCAAATTTTTTGATATTCTTGTATTCAATTTTCCTTGAATAGGTGCAAACATTTTAATACACTAATTAAATGCAAATTACAACATTGGGTTTCTATACGCTTGAAGTTACGATGTGGAACAGGGTAAACTTTTCACTTTATGATGCCTGTTCTATGTTTGTTCATTCTGTCTTGATATAGTTTTGTGGTGAATGTATTGGATTATGGTTTGGTTGATTCTGTTTATGTTTTCTTCTACAAGGCAAATCGATTAGAATATAGCTGGCCATCATAGTTATGAACAATGCTCTTTTCCTTCACTGCTAATTAACTCTTGAAACAAATTCAACATGTTAATTGATAGATTGATTTCAGTTTGCATTTATGTAGAGACTTGATATAACTCAAGCTGAGAAATTATGTATATGAGGATCATAAAGATATACAGTTGTGTATATCTGACTGAGATAGACAATAAGATGTTCATAAAAAATCGACACGAACTTTTCTTGTGAGTTTGCAGGGTGTGATCAGAGGAATGTTGGGAGCTTCGACTGATGTTTAAAAATAATCTTCTATATAGAGGAAAAGATGATGCTGGTATTGAAACTGCACTTTTAATGTTAGTTTCCTGTAAAATTATTATATATTTTGGAGAGATGGTCATTGCCAAGACAAAAAGGAATAAGAAAATAAGAAACGAAAGGAAGGCGACATTGTATGTAAATTTGTATACATGGCAAACATGTGTGTAGCCTCGGTTGTGTTGTATTGGAAAAAAACGGTTGTTAATTACAGCATTGCATGATAATGTAATAATGCTTGCAAGCATGTTGTATTTGATGGGAACAAATCTTGTAAGGTTGCATAAATGGACAATTTTATCAGTCCATTTCATTCTATTATAATAGAATTGAATACGTATTTCTTTAAATTTTATTTTTTCCACTCTTTTGATCCTATTTCTTTTAGCGTTAGAGTAAAACTAATGTAAAAAGCTTTCGATAATTTGAATATAGTAAATATTAATAAGTGGTCAAATACATTGTTACCCCCCTAAACTTAGCATAAAAAACCGGACGTTACCCCAACTTATAAAAGCTTCAGTTACCCCTCAAGTTGACAAAAATGAACCAATTAACCCCCCTCATCTAAGGTGGTATTTATTGACTAGTCAACCGCGTTGAAGCATTTTGAACCAATAAAAATAAAATAAATATCATGACTTTTCTTTCTCTCTCCTCCGTGTGTTTCCTCTGTGAACTAAACAAAAAGCAGTCCATGATAATCACTTTCACTCTAGAAAACCAAATCATTATCAGCAGCTTCAAATGAGAATTGAAAGCCTTCATTTTCTTTTAGATAAAACTCTCTTTTCATTCTAAAAATCAAAACCTCATTCTAAAAATAAAAATAGCATTCACGGCCTCTGCAACAACCGTCGGTACTTCACCCATCGATGCCTCCAGCGCTGATATTAGCTCTGAAACAGCCAACCCAGTTGGACCTAACCTGATCGAAATCCCCCTTGTTTTCCTCATCCAGTTCATGATTCAGTGATGCCTACAAGATGTTGAACAAAACTTTGAATCTTGATGTATGTAATGTATTCGATGCTTTGCCTCAGAGACATTGTCTTTTAAATCTCAAATCTGCCTTCAAATAATTAGCCATGAAAAGTGAAGCTTTGAGAGAGTGAACGAGGAATTAAAATAAGATGAATGATTTTGTGATTGGACTTTCAAATTCAAATTTGAATTTGATATACATGAAGAATCAGAGAATATTAAGTAAAAAATAGGAATTCAGATTTATTAGGAAAGAAAAGCCAGGTGTCAAGGTCTTATAGGCTTGACTTTTCAAAATGGATAAAGTATGGAGTGACTGGTGGAGTGGGCTTAAGGGGGCTAATTGGTTGGTTTTTACCAACTTGAGGGTGGTAACTGGAGCTTTTGTAAGATTAGGGTGACATCCGACTTTTAATGTCGAGTTTAAGGGGCAATAATGTATTTGACCTTAATTAGTTGACAATTATGTATATATTAATTTTTGGTCACAAATTTATATTAATTACTATACCAAGACATATATCACTGCAAAATATAAATATTTGAAATTTCCTCTATTTTATAAATAAATCAAAATATAAGGTCAGAATTACAAATTTAGATATTTATGCTTTCAAATTCTTCCAATTTAGAAGATTGAAATGGAGGAATTGGAAGTTCTCTTTTACTCCTCACAAAATTGTTTAAATTGTGTTTACAACTCTTATTTTCGAATTCAATCATCTTATATCTAAAAGTTTTTACCTATCCAATAAATAGAATAAAACTGAATTCTTAAAAAAATGGTGATGGTAAACAAACATTTTTTTTTAATCTTACAAATGGCCTAGATACAAGTGTCAGGATATTAAATGCTGAAATCAGACTCACAGCTCAGCTTGCAGACGTTGGTTAATAAGATTTGCTTTCATTTTGAAGAAACAATTAGAAATGAGTTGAAGACATTGGTTTTACGAACAACATTAACATGTCCGAACGCCGCCACTTCTTCCAGCCCCTCCTTCCTGGTTTCGAGGATAACTTTGTAAGATTCTTATCAATTTCTCCTCCTTTTTCTGATTATTTACAAAACAAACATTCTCATTTCTTACTATTTTGTGCAGTTCATTCCCATTGCCTTCTTCAAGTCCATAAAATAACAAGAATGTGTTCAACTAGCAACCCTCAGAAGCCGACGTGGCAATCTCTGGCCCGTCAAGATCAACGGCAGGCGTTTTCAAGATGGCTGGAAACAGTTTGCCCAATATCACCACTTTAAAATTGACGATTTCCTGGTTTTCAGACATGAAGGAGATCTTCTGTTCGGTGTTATTGTCTTTGACCGTTCTACTTGCGAGAAAGAATACCCACAAGACAACAACACTGAAATTCAAGAACTAGATATTCCAATTTTTTCTAGTACTGGTAAAGTCGTTTCCTTTATTTTCTCTTTTCATCTGGGTTTCATTCTTCAGTCCCCAACTCTGCAAGTTTTCGCCAATTTTCACATTCATTTCGTACTTTTCCCATTTGCATCAAATTTTTCGCTTATATATTTCATTTATATGCCGTATTACGATTAATGTTTAAAGCATCCACCTACTTAAAATTGTTGCATAAATTGGGTTGTTAAGATTATGTTATTGTAATGCAGGGAAGAAACTTGGAGAAAAGAAGGAAGTAATATGTTGAATAGGAGCAAAACCTAGCAACTCTGTTGTTGAACATCCTTATTGTGTGATCAAGCTCACACCAGACAGCTTCAAGTTAACTAGACTGGTAAGCAGTTGTATTCATGCATCTGTATTACAACTGTTTTGAGTGTCTTAGAAAATGAAGAACAAAATAATTGCAGATGAATAATTATCTTCACAGGTAAAATGAATAAAATATTACTAGTTGACCCAGTAAATACAGCAAACCAAAAAGAAATATCCAACCGATTAAACTGAATCAGCAAGATTTTATCAACAGTACTTGAACAATTACAAAATTTTCTTTTAAGACCCGCTAAATTTCTCAATCTTGAATCAGTCGTTACCCCAGGAATTTACAACGGAGCACAATCTATTAGGCCAATGTTGTTCGATGATTCTTAAGGATAAAGAAGGAAACTGTTGGCCTGCAAAGCTATTGTTTGAAAGTTCAGATAATATAAGCTATATAGTTGGCGGTTGGACTGAATTTCATGTTGCTCATAAGCTTAAGACAGGAGATTTGCTGGTCATTGAGCTTATAAGAAACGACAAAATACCCGTTCTTAAATTGCAAGAACGTCCTGAAGTAAAACCGCAAAAACTCGCGAGGCAGCATTTCGAAAACAAGAACAAAAGCAAGGAGAGAAGAAGTAGGCCAGCAAAGTTCGAAGCAAATTCATCAAGCGATAAACCCATTTTTTATGTAACTGTCGTACCATCTCATGCTAGAAACTGTCAAATGGTGAGTAGTACTAGCTAACTCGAATCGTGAGAGTTTCATTAGCAATGATGTATAAGCATCTAATTTGGAGTTCGAAATTTGCAGAGAATTCCTCGAAAATTTTCGAGGAGGTACAGGCTTGATAGCAGGGCATGCTCAAAATTGAGTGTGGTGAATGAAAAGGGAAATACGTGGAAATTGGCACTTAAAGTGGACAAATGTGGAAGTGTTGATATGAGAAATGGATGGACTAAATTTGCCTATGAAAATGGCATAAAGGTAGGATATGTGTTGATGTTTGAATTAGTGAAGGGAGAAACAACACATTTGATGAAATTTTATTGTAAAATTTATTTCTAAATCCTTCTTAATTTTTATACATGGGAGTTTTGAGACTGACTATTTCTTTTAATTTTGTTTCGGAAACTGTAAAAGTAAAACCAGAATTGGAAAGATGTTGAGACCCACAATTTCTTCAATTCACAGGTTTGAATTTCTCCACATTTTCTTTTTATCACATAAAGTTTAGGCAAGTCTAGAACTTAGACTATTGTTCTTAGCAAAATTTGTGAATTACTTTTTTAAGCAACTGCACTTACATAGAAAGAAAACTCAATCCCATTTAACCATTAGGCAAGACATTAATCACAAAATTTATGAATTAGCAGATTCTAGCGGAGTGTGGAATTGACTCCAAAGCTGACAGAAGGGCTTAAAGATTCGAGTTTTAATGAGTTCATTAATTTTGTTGGAAAAGTTGGACTTTCACTTTGTAGTGGAACAAAATCTCTGGTTATATAAAGTCTATAAAAATTTATAATAACTGGTACATTTGACCCTTTCATTTGGTTTGCTTGGTCATTTTTCTCAAAATAAGTTATAGATGTCAAAATCGATTTTCAACATATTTTTACTCTAACGAATTTGATGTATAAGGATAAATTTGATGTGTGAGAAAGTCAAATCATATAACATTGTGCTATCACTCCTGTGATAATGTTATTGAAAATAGAACGTGGACTTATTTATCACTTCAAGTTTGTTTAGTTGTTTGTGTAATTTTAAATTATTAGTTTTTTTTTTATATATATAAACAGAGATTTTTTAAGAAGCTGAGAATCAAACCTTAAAACTAGAATATTTTAGTTTCATTTCGGAAGGTGCACTGATTGGGCCGAATCTGATTGGTATTATTATTAATATTTTTTGTTGTACTTTAATTTTGTTGTAGACCTGTTCGCGGGCCGGGCTATCCGCTCGGCCCGGCCTGAGCCCGCTTTCATGGGCCGGGCTTGAACACACATTTTTTTAAAAAACCCGGCCTGAGCCCGAGCTCGTCAAAGCTCGAAGATTTATGGGCCGGGCTTGATTTTATATAAATACCCGAGCCCGGCCCGACGAATAATTTTATATATTTATACATTAAATTTATTATTATTTTAAGATTTTATATTTTATCCTATTAAATTTTTATACTTGGTTACAATGAATGTTACTAAATATTAAAGATTTTAAGTAAACAATGCAATTATATTTAAAATTTAAACATATTTTAACTTTTTTTATATTTTTTCTATTAATTTAATAAAAAAATTAATAACAAATAAAATATGCATGGGCTTGGGCCGGGCTTGGGAATGACCTTGTTAGCCCGGCCCGAGTCCGAAGTTCTAAAGTACGGGCTTGGGTTAACATTTTTTGTAAAAAGCCCACCAAGCCCGGCCCGGCCCGCCCGACGAACAATTCTATTTTGTTGTAACTTCAGGGGGCATGATTGGAAGAATGTATAAAGATTTCAAAGGTATAAGCTTAAAATATATAAAGATTTCAAAGGGATAAGCTTAAAATACTAACTCCAAAATCTTATATGGAGTGATATGATATAATCCACAATTTTCTAAATATCATTTTATAAATTATTATCCAAGTTAAAATATATGCATATTATATGGTAGATCCTACTGTGACTTTGTCAAAACAAAGTAATCATTATTTTACCTTTTATCACCATTGGATCAATGCTTCGAAGATGATCCAATGGTGATAAAAGGCAAAATAATGTGTATTTTACCTTAAACACAACTATATATTGGTGTTAAAGAAGGCTTAATGCATCTACGTTCACTTGAATTTGTCCAAGCTATATCTTTGTTACACTGAATTTTGAAATGTGATAGATAATCCTCAATACTTGTTTAAAATGCGTTACTTTACCTCATCATCATCACGTATCAGTTTATGATTAGTTGACTTTTCAAAAATGTCACTTTTGAATTTGTTTCTTTTTAACCAAAAACTGACATGTGAAATCGTAGAAATCGTAGAGGTTTAATATTGATAGCACTGTAACACAACTATATTTAAGTTTTACAAGAAAAAAGGTTTTCTAATACAAATAAAAAAGCAACCACCAGACTTCCAAAAATAAAAAATCCGATTTATAAATTGAAATTTACCATTCCTGTTTTCTTGTCTCGTTATAATGATTATATGTTTCTTGTTTCAATTTATATTTTATTTTTCATTTATTTTTCTTTTCTGTATTTTCAGTTTCTTACAATTTGAATGGGATAACGAAATGCACACATCAGACAATGTTAGTTAACTTTGTTAATTAAGGCATTATATGGGAATGAGGAAGGTTTCATGTGAAGAGTTGGGTGGGAGGTTGTGAAAATACCAAAAGGCTAGTTTAAATCACTTTCGATTATCAAATTATTATTAATAATATTATAGTGATCCATTATTGTAGGCAAGTCTTTTTCTTTCAATTAGTCCATACATTTTGTCTATTTCACATCTTGTGGACAATATTCATGGCCATTACTTACTCTAATAAGAAATATCTCAAGCCTCTTGTCCTTCATTCATCCTTTTTTCTTTTTCACTTCAATTATTCTAAGAAATTCATGTTCACATAGACTATGATCTTTATTTTTTTGTTTACAGAGACCATGTACCAAATTATAAAACAAAAGAAAAATTTTAAAATATAAACTTCCAGATAATTTTTTTTACTTCATGAATATAGTCTATTATATCAAATCATAAATAATAATAGCATTAATTAATGGTGGACAGAATATGAAGTCAAGTGCCTTTACATGTCGAATAATCAACTGTTCTACCTAATAACTATGCAGCATGATTCGCAATCTGATTAACATAGACACGTCTAAAAATACTAACCGAATATAAAACACCACAAAGAACAAAACACACTAAATTTGTTTTTTTCCACAAAATAAACGAGCTCTTGAGCTTAACTTAATCTGAAAATCAAAGGTAAACGATGCAACATTTATTTTCTTAACCCCCAAATTAATTACTCTGAATATCCAACTGTTAAATACTTGCTTATGCCATAAACCAGTATTGCACATCTAAAACGATCTTACTGAATGTAGATAGATCTGAGTGTATACTATGAACGATTAATAAGTATATAGTCTAAAGACAAATGAAGTCTAGCCAAGTTGTAGAATTATCTAGATTGAGCTATGTAGCAACTGATCCATGTTTGAAGAAGATGATCATCATGTAGTGACGATAAGAGTATTTGATGTAGACTCTCACAAGCATAATACATGAAGATTCTCTAATCAATTTTTTCAACAGTAAAAGGTGGTCATGCTCTTTGATATTGTATTTCGATTCAATTTAATTAGTAATATAAATACACGGGTAAATAATTATAACTTTCCTAAATTTTGACCAGGTATCTTCCTATGTTTTGGAAAAAAAATTTATACCTCCCGACATTTTGTGTTTTCCGTACTAAAATCATATTACATCGTGTGTGTTTCTATTTAAATTATTAACATAACAATTATTTGTTGATATATTTAGTTTAATTTTGTTAATGTTAAGAGGTTTGCAATAATATAAAGTATTTTTTTGATAATTTATAAGATATTTTTTTATAACTTTTAATGTATGGTTGCACGAGATAAATAACATTATAAAATTTTTAATACCAAACATGTAGAGATATGATATATAAGATTATTTTTTTTGTCCATAATTAAGAAATTTAATACAAACTGAAATAATACAAAATATAGGAGGGTGTTGTGCGAAAATGACAGAATGCATGGAGGTATATTTATTTTTCAAAACACGTGAAGATGTTTACGTATTTGATCAAATTACACGAAGGTTATAATTATTTATCCTGGATATAAACTCTTGATTTGAATACTCGATGAATTAACAAAATTCTCTAAAATAATAAAATTTATTTGGTTTCCATCTAGACCAGCTACATAATTAAGGATATTTTTCAGAAAAAAATTAATAACGAAAGATCTTTATATTTAAAAAAATCTTCAAGTAACAAGACGACACTTTTTTGGAAGATCGGTTATGAATTTAAATTCCATGAAAACCCGAAATTGATAATTTTAGAATCTGAAAAATAACAGTTTGAAATCAGTGAGATATGATTTTACACTCGTTAGTATTTTAAATTTCAATTTAATTGGAATTCATTCTTTGTTTCCCATTTGCATAGTTCCCGTTTATGAAAAATTTAGATGATGTATAAGTGATTTATTTCTTTCGCTTAACATGTTTTAGAAGCGTTATATTTTAAAAGCATTATATTCTCTTAATCCTCTTCAATTATAATAGCCACAATATCTCCTGACTTCTAAAAATATTTTATGTTCATTTGAAGGGTTTGTTAAATTTTTTCATATATACTTTATTTTTATAACAACATCAATTAATAACTGTCGCGACATCTTAAATTTATTCATAAAAAATGAATTTTTCTAATTTTTGTGGCATTATTGTTTGAAATTCTTCTAATTGACTAAATTAACTTGTACATGATTTTTGTCAATTGTTGCGTATATACAAAAAAAAAGGTTAATAAATTAAAATTTGAATAACATTATGCAACGGAAGTATCCTATTTTTCTGAAAGAGAAATGTAAATAATTTAACTAAATAGCAATGAATCTAGTACATAGTTACAAAAAAATATAGTGACAAAAGATAATAGGTTTAAATGGTCAACTATGCAATCAGGGGTACTTAATCTTGAACATACTAATTAATTATTGAACTTAATTAAACACGTGGCACCATTTTCAACCATGTAAAAGATAAAGGGCCCCAGTTTTATCAAAGTTGAGGATGTGAAATCACTACAATATTTATATAGAGAGAATTATTGTTCCACAAACCATATCCACTCTGGTCAGCCTTCACCATCTGATGTGAAATTCTCACAAGCTTGACACGTGTCCATGTAACCTATCACACACATATACAATAAAATATTACTACTACTCACCTTTGTCTTTAAAGAGAATAAAAATAGTAATAATAATTAAATATAAAAATGTGTGTGAATACAAATTTAATGAAATGATAAAAATATTAATGTAATTTTTTTGTCTGATAATTGTTTAATAATATTTTATAAATGTTATAATAAAATTACATAGTACATTAGTTAACTAAAAATAATGTATTTAAACGAAATAATAATATGAATATAACTTAATATAGAAATTAATAGTCTTACTAACCTAGTTGTATAGATAATAAGGATTAAGTAGTTAATACTTCAAGAACTTGGAAATTAAGCATCCGTTGGTGGTTTGATAAAATCTTGTTTTTATTTCTTTAAAAGTAAAAGAAGATAATTGTATTTGATTAGACATAAAACAATTTAGAGATCACCTTACATTAGGTATCTATGTGTTTTTAGAAATCTCAACAATAATGGTCATGTTTAGCTGCGGAAAAATATAGCAATAATCTAGATGAATTTCAAGGAAAACTGAATATTGTTGTTTGGTTACATAAATTTTCAATTTATAAAACAGAAAAAAAGTTTTTTTAATTTTTTCATTTTATGCATTGCAACGAAAATAAATTTTTTATTTATTATAAAAATTTTCAAAATTGAAGAAACACAATTTAACCAACACAGCACTTCATTATTTAATTTATTTTATTTATTTATATAATTGCTTATTAATACCTAAGAAATAATTTTTTATTGATATGTTTTATAATAAAGTGGAGTTAAAAGAAGATAATAGACTAATTTGTCAAACTTTGCTGACACTCCGTAAATATTTATATAATTTTGGTTTATTTATTTTGTTATTGTTCTTATTTATTTGATAATTTTGTTGCTTATTTTTTAAATTTCTTTAATATAATTTATATATTTTAAATTAACCACTTATGTTTTTGAATTAATAAAGGTTAAAATTATTATTTATTATTTAAAAATTTTAAAAATACACATAACATACTTTGTAATTTTAATCCGTGATTATTTAAAAATTAGGCATACCATGCTTTATAATTTTTAGTTCGTTATTTAGAAAATAAAAAATTGTAAAATATAAACAAAAGAATAACTAAAAAATAAAATTGAAATCACCAGACTTTAATATAGTGGCTACCATCCTTGAAGAATTTAAGGAGTGAGGTTTTGAGTTCAATCCCCACAAACAACAAAATTAGTTAAAATGTTACCTTATTTCTAAAATTGAAAATGAAACAATTTTTAAATTTAAATATACACTAAAATTGTCATTTTTAAGTCAATATCAAATTATACATTAATCAAAATATATTTATAATTGAACTAAAAGGTTTTTAACTTTATAATTGATTAGTTTAGAATTTATATTTGTTGTTTTTAATTTAATCTGTAATATTTTTCATGTCATTTTTAATATTTTTAACAATAAAATTCAAATATTGTAAAAAAAAATTTTAAGAAAAAGGAAACCAAGAAACTAAATAAAATGAATATGTTAACTATTTTTCAATATTTTATTTGAAAAATGAAAAATTGGAAAAATTGAAAAGTAAAAAGAAAAGTGGAAATAGATAGTGAAAACATTATTTTTAACTAAACATGCACGTAGTTTTTTTGTTACTTATGACATTTGAATTATTATATTACAATCCACCTCTATATTATAATTGATTTACTAATAAATTTAAAATATTTCTATTTTAGAGTCGGTTTATGCTGTCCACAACTATCAATTTAGAAAATTTCATTTTTTAACTTTTACTATAAGTAAAATAGTTGATTTTGGAAAAAAAAAGTCAGACAGTTTTAGATTAATTAGTATGAAGGGTCAATGTATTGTTCAAAGCTAAAATATGTAATTTTTATAAAAAAGTTTGTGATAGCAACTTATTGGGACAATGATTTGAAAAACAATATTAAACAGATCCTTAGTCATATTCAATAACTAACATTAACGATACAATATATTTTTACCAAACACTAAGTATGAATCAAGTGATAATAAAACAGGAAGCTACAATAACAAACTAAACAACAAACAAAACTACCAGCAATAAACAACAATTTTTACAAACAAGCCTAAATAATTTATTCATGAAAACAAAGAGACTAACTATGAATTGTCGGTGATGTTATTATTATTAATACGGGACAAAATAAAAGTAAAGACCGCACGAACATTTGAAGGAGCACAGAATATCAGGTGGCAAAATATCTTGTAGAAGTAATTTGGATGATCGAAACGAGTTAGGCAAGTTCTGGGCCAACTCCTTATTCATTCTTGTCTAATAAATTTAGGTTTATACGTAAATCAACACATGCATACATAAAATATAGACGTGTTAATTTCTTTTAGTTTCTAATTGGTTAAGACGGCGTGCCAAGTCCCAAAGGCACACCTTGCTACCTCTTGATAATGATATTCCTCTTCACAATGATATTCCTGCCTTTTATTTTATACAGAGGTCAAGCACACCAGATTTATTCAAATTTGTAAAATATACAAAACACTTGCATGTTAATAAACGGAAATTATACAAATAGTCAAGTCTTTTAACATGTAAAATGATTCTCAAGACGCGTTGGTAGAATATAAGGATTGAGATTCTCTGACGTTCAATTTGAACATTAGAACGAATTTGACACAATCTCATCCATTCATTGAAAAATGATAGTTTTTTTTGCTTGAAAGTGTTTTTTGTCCTCTACTAGAAAGAATGAGAAATAACTAATACATTGAAGTAATATTCAATTTTAAACATCAGAGAATCTCAATCCAAAATATAAATCTATAACATTTGAACAGTTAAGCTCATCAGTCATCACAAACATGTTGAAATGTATGTTCAAAAGTTCTATTTTTATGTCAAAATGTCAAGGTTTTTCTTACTGGCAGTAAAACCTAAAGCAGAGTGTTTTCATCAAATTGAATTTGTAATTGCGAGTATTCTTTTCCACAAAAATTGATTAATAAAATATTTTTATTAATAAATATTGTAACAAATAGGGAAAAAACGGATATGGATTTGTAATGGACCACATAATTAACATTAATGAACAAAAATCCATGCTACAAAAAACTACCACTCAAAATGTCTATATATATAGTATATAGTAATGCTAGTACATTTACAACAAGAAGCAAAGCAAAATTCTCAAAGTAAGTCCACCTCACCTCAATCAAAATGGACAATGACCCCAAAACACCTCTTCTCTCAATTGAAGAGCCACCACCGGAGCCACCAGCCTCCTCCATATCCTCTCCCCTAAAGTCATTTTTTACGCCGGGGAATTTCTACATAGTATTGGGGCCGCTATTGTGCGCAATGATATGTGTATTGGTGAAGGTAGAAGGTTCGGCGAGTGGCAGGAATATGTTGGGAATTCTTGTATGGATGTTTTCATGGTGGATTACTGAGGCGGTTCCGATGCCCATAACGTCGATGAGTCCACTCTTTCTTTTTCCGTTGATGGGAATTGCTACTGCGGATGAAGTAGCCAAGTCATATATGGAGGACGTTATATCTCTTGTTCTTGGCAGCTTTATTTTGGTTCTTGCTGTTGAGCATTATAACATCCACAAGAGGTTGGCCTTGAATGTGAGTTCTTTCTCTTTATTTTTCCTTCTTTAAAAAACTAGTTTCATTGTTTTCTAATTACGTATGATATTCTTTTTGTTGTTTTTCATTTCCAACTAATTTCTTTTAACGCGGGCTTGAAATTTTGCTGTAATTTTTTTAGAATAACGTTCTTATTGAAAATAATTTATGTCAAAAACAATCTTTTATCACTAACTATAAAAGTGTTCAAGTAGCTCGTTGAGTCCGTCTAGGCACACCTTTTACTGGTCATGCTTCGATAAATTTACTTTGATATTCGTTTCACATGCACTAAAAATTGTAAATGAAGATTTATATAAAGTAATACAATAAGTTGAGTTAGGATTTATATACAATTTCAAGACCAACCAGCCTAGGCCACCTTTCAATGGTTGAACTAGGGTAAACTTATTTTAATATATGTCTGGCCGGACCTAAACGTGTAAAAGCCCAAAAATATTGAGTCAGCTTAAAACATTTTTTATATGTATCACACACAACCGAGAAAAAAATGTTAGAGTAGATTTGCGAAAAAAAAATATGAGATGGAATCACAATATAAAAATAGTCATATGAAATTAGTGGTTGCAGATAAAAGGAGAAAGTATCATTGATTGAATCTTGACAAAGTAAAAACTATTATTAATCATCCACCTGTTTGGGGATGACATGTGAATTATTGATTTGAAATGTCGATAAATTATCGTATTTAATATGATTTATTTTACAGATAACCCATCTGTTCTGTGGGGATCCAGTGAATCCACCCCTATTGCTGCTTGGCATATGTGGCACCACAGCATTCGTCAGCATGTGGATGCACAACGTGGCAGCTGCCGTTATGATGATGCCGGTGGCCACCGGCATCCTACAGCGTTTGCCGGCGGGGGGTCCCGACCACAAGGAAGTAACAGACTTCTGCAAGGCCGTGGTGTTAGGGGTTACGTATTCAGCTAGCATCGGAGGGATGAGTACGCTGACAGGGACAGGTGTCAATCTCATATTGGCTGGGATGTGGAAGAGTTATTTTCCAAAAGAGGATCCAATAAGTTTCAGTAATTGGTTCTTTTTCGGGTTTCCATTGGCATTAGTTATATTTGTGGGGATGTGGATAATTCTTTGTTGTTTTTATTATTCAAGAAAATCAAAAAGTATACTCTCTGCTTATTTGGATAAAACTCACCTAAAGCGAGAGCTTCAACTCTTAGGTAACTCCCCCTTCCAATTTTTTTAATTACATATTAGGCCTCCGAAAACCGTATGACAAACAATTTTTGAATGAATTTGTGTAGGTCCAATGGGCTTCGCGGAAAAGATGATTTTAGCAGTATTTGGAGTGAGTTATTGATACAATATACTAATTTGCAATCAAATATTTATAATACATGTAATAGACACATTTAATTATTTATAACTTGTGACATATTCAGGTGCTTATAGTTCTATGGATGACAAGAAGCATGACAGATGACATTCCGGGCTGGGGAGCATTGTTCAATGGACGTGCTGGGGATGGTACTGCTAGTGTAAGATCCATTTCTTTTCAACTTATTTTTCATTTAGTTAACCATAGATTTATACTGAAATATGTTCAGTTCAGTTTAAAATATCTACTTACAAATTTCTAGCACATGATAAGAGTTGTAGTTTCCTGAAGAGTTCTAGAGTTTAAATATTCGTTCGGTTATGTTCATAGGTGTTGATGGCAACATTGTTGTTCATAATACCAAACAAGAAGAGGAAAGGAGAGAAATTGATGGATTGGAACAAATGCAAGAAGCTGCCATGGAACATAATACTATTACTAGGAGCTGGATTTGCAATTGCAGATGGAGTTAGATCAAGTGGCCTATCCGATGAGTTATCCAAAGGGCTAGATTTCCTACAGCAAGCTCCATACTTAGCCATTGCACCAATCGTATGCCTAATAAGTGCATTCATGACCGAATTCATCACTTCAAACAATGCAACGACTACCCTTTTGGTCCCTCTTTTAATCCAAATTGCTAAAACCATGAATCTTCACCCTCTTCTCCTTATGATTCCCGGTGCGATCGGTTCCCAGTTCGCTTTCTTGCTTCCTACCGCTACACCTTCTAACATCGTTGGCTTTACGACTGGCCATCTCGATATCAAAGACATGATCAAGGTTGGACTTCCTCTTAAGGTTTTAAGTATTTTGGCTCTCTCCTTTCTGATGCCTTCACTCGGTACGTGACTCGCACCCCTACGAACTTAATTTTTGTGTCAATTTGGTTTGGTTTGTAATTGTATTAATGATCTTGTAGGAGCTTTTGTGTTTGGGACAAGCCAAAATGTTTCATGAATATAAATTGTGTGTGACCGATCTATCTTGTTAAGATAAAATTGGTAATGTATTCTCAGCGTGGTTGCTTATGATCGCGGAAACATTTAGTAGCGGAAGAAAGGTATACCAAGTTCAAGATCAAGAGCCCAAAGTTCACGAAAAAATGATATATATGCTATATGTTTAAATGTTGGTAGAAACAGTGTACATATTGTAAAAGTATATATAATTGTAAGATTGTTTTTTCGGCCAGCTTATTATTTCATTAGCAAAAATGTTTCTCTTTGTTTGTATTAGTGAAATTGATGATTGAACAAGTTTCCTACAATGTAGGAAATGTGATATTGTAGAGCTGTTGTATTTTTAATTCATTGCAGATATTATTTTATATAATGAATTAGTAGGATTAGTCATTTAAGGAACAAATATTGTTGGACAATTATTCAAATGACAACTATTTATCAAAACATACCACATATTAGTTTATTGGTAGGGGGGCTAAAATAATTTCGAATCCAACTACTCAAGGTTTAATCAATCAGCAGAAAATGAAGTTATTATTTTTTAAAGAAAATTAATTTAATATTGGGTTGAGTAAAAATACTTTCATTTGAAAAATAAATTTAGTGCTTAAGAATATCAAAGAGATAATTGTTGGCAGTTCTGTTAGGATAAGAAATATGTTGAGCGCAATGCGGAAGCGGATCGAATTCAAAGAAAACTAGCCAGAAATCGCAAATCGTTCTATAGCATTGCAAGACTCAGTATACAGTATAAACATTGACTTACAGCGTAAACAGTAAACTGACGATAAAGAACACACACAGTTTAACGTGGTTTCCGAAATCCGTTTTACGGGATTCTGACTATTCCACGGGGAAAGACACTCCGACAACGCTTTATTGATCATAAATAAAGAATG
>CATIWQ010285521.1:0-13495 GCA_949673415.1 Euphorbia schlechtendalii
ATTTTATCTTCCTTATTGATCTTTAGACTTGGTTCCTTCCCTGTGGGTTCGATATCTTTTAAAACTACATCACAACTGTATACTTGCAGTTATCATCATTTTTCTATTTGATAAGAGGTACTGAAAACACCTATACTTTACTTGAACAAGTTTTTGGCACCATTAATACATAGTCAAATCTTGCGAACAAATTATTAAACTTATTAGTAGAAAAGTGGCGAACAAGTTTTTGGCACCATTGCCGAGGAAGGCAATAGCGTTCTAAAGATCAAATTGACGGGGAAGGCAATAGCATTCTAAAGATCAAATTGCTGGAGAATACGATACGTTTTTATATTTTTATATTTTTATTTTATTTTTTTATTGTTTTTGTTTTGTGTCAAAATGTTTGCTAATATACATTGGGATAAGTTTTGTGGTGATTACACGATTGATAACTTAATTAATACATGTGTAGATGAAATTTTTCATGTTACTTCTCTTGAAGAGTCAACATCATAATCCCTTGAAAATTTAGAATATTCCTCTGAAACCGAAAAATTAGTTAGAGAAGTTAATCTTATACCACCTTTTATAGATAAACCACCCTTAGTAGAATTGAAACAATTTCCTATTCATCTAAAGTATGCATTTTTAGGAAGCAATAATACCCTACCCATTATAATTTCTAGTAAGTTATCAAGTTTGTAGGAAGAAGCATTATTATAGACAATAAGGGTAGAATTAAGAGTATTGGTTGGCAAATTTCTAATATTAGAGGAATTAGCCCTAATATAGTAATGCATTCCATAAATATGGAAAATGAAAGTAAACCTAGAATAGAAAGGAAGAGAATATTAAATCCTCACATGAAGGAAGTTGTTAGAAAGGAAACAATTAAGTTGCTAGATGCAGGAATTATCTATCCGATTTCAGATAGTGAGTGGGTCAGCCCTGTTCAATGTGTTCTGAAAAAAGGAGGTATTACTGTAGTTCAAAATGAAAAGGGAAACTTAGTTCCTACTAGGACAACAACTGGATGGAGATTTGCATAGATTATAGAAAATTAAATGCAGCCACTAGGAAAGACCATTTCCATTTACCATTTATAGACCAAATGTTAGAAAGGATATCAGGTCATGCATTTTACTATTTTCTTGATGGATTCTTTGGATATTTTCAAATTCATATTATGCTAGATGACCAGGACAAAACCACTTTTACATGTCCATTTGGTACATTTGCTTATAGAAGAATGCCTTTTGGTTTAAGCAATGCTCTGGCTACTTTTCAGAGGTGTGTTTCTGCTATTTTTAGTAAGTATGTGGAGGATATTATGGAAGTTTTCATGGATGATTTCTCTATATATGGAGCTTCTTTTGAGGTATGTCTAGAGAATTTGGACAAAGTACTTGCTAGAGGTGAGGAAACTAATTTGGTGTTGAATTGGGAGAAATGTCATTTTATGGTTAGTGAAGGTATACTATTAGGTCATAAGATAGATGAGAAAGGAATTCACATAGATATAGCAAAAACCGAAATCATAGAGAAATTACCTCCTCCCATAAATGTTAAGGAATAAGATCATTTCTTGGCCATGCTAGATTTTACTAAAGGTTTATTAAGGATTTCTCGATTGTAGCTAAACCTTTAACTAATCTATTAGTTAAAGATGTGAAGATCAAATTTTATGATGATTGTTTAAAAGCCTTCAACACTTTAAAACTAGCATTAGTTTCGACTCCCATCATGGTTAAACCAAATTTATCTCTACCATTTGAATTGATATTTGATGCTAGTGTTGTAGCTGTAGGTTGTGTATTAGGGCAAAAGTATGAAAAGAGTTTGCATGCAATTTACTATGCAAGTCACACTTTATCTTCTACATAATGCAATTAAACCACCATAGAAAAAGATATGTTAGTAGTCGTATATGCATGTGACAAGTTTAGATCATATTTAATAGGGTCTAAAGTAATATTTTACAATGATCATGCTTCTTTAAGATATTTTTTTGCTAAGAAAGATGCCAAACCTAAATTAATTAGGTGGATCCTTCTTTTACAATAATTTAACTTAGAAATTAGGGACAAGAAAGGAAGCGAAAATACCATAGTTGATCACTTATCTCATCTAGAAGATTATAAGGGACCTATAGGTGAAACTGGTGATATTAATGAATTCTTTCCAGATGAAAATCTAATGTTTGTTAAACATACTGTTAATCCATGGTATGCTGATTATGCAAACTATTTGGTTACACATGCTTTACCCTCTGATTTGGATTCTAATGGTAAGAAGAAATTTCTTAAGGATATTAGATCATTTATGTGGGAAGATCCTTATTTGTTTAAGGTATGTGTTGATAGTATTATTCGCAGATATATAGATGATACTAACTTTTCTTCAGTTTTACATCATTTTCATAATAGCAAATATGGAGGACATTTAGGACCAGTAAAAACCGCAGCTAAAGTTTTAGAAAGTGGATTTTATTGGCCAACATTGTTCAAGGATGCTAAAGATTTTATTTAGAATTGTGATAGTTGTCAGAGAATAGGAAATATAAGTCGAAGTGATGAGATGCCATTGAAAAACATCTTAGAATTAGAGCTTTTCGATGTTTGGGGTATAGATTTCATGGGACCATTTCCTACATCCAACGGTAATAATTTCATTCTGGTTGCAGTTGATTATGTTTCAAAATGGGTTAAGGCTAACGCATATAGTAAGAGCGATGCTAGAGTAGTTGCTAAGTTTCTTATGCAATTATTTAGTAGATTTGGAGTTCCTATGACCATTATTAGTGACGGAGGATCACATTTTATCAATAAGACTTTCAAAAGCTTGATGTAAAAATATGGAGTACATCATAAGATTGCTACCCCATATCACCCACCCTCAAACTAGTGGTCAAGTGGAAATCTCTAATCGGGAAATTAAGTGGATTCTCAAAAAGACTATCTTGAATTCTAGGAAGGATTGGTCTACTAAGTTAAACGATGCATTATGGGCTTACATGACAGCTTTTAGGACACCTATTGGTATAACTCCCTATAAGTTGGTTTACGGAAAGGCATGTCATTTGCTAGTAGAATTACAGCATAAGGCTTTATGGGCTTTGAAGAATTTGAATATGGATTTAAACAAAGCTGGTGATAGAAGAAAGTTGGATTTAAATGAGTTAGAAGAACTACGTTTATCATCATATGAAAATGCAAAGATCTACAAAGAGAAAACAAAACGGTGGCACGATGCCAAGGTACGTGAAAACAAGTTTAAAGTTGGGGATAGAGTTTTATTATATAATTCTAGGCTTCGTTTGTTCCCAAGAAAACTCAAATCACGTTGGAAAGGACCCTACGAAGTTATCAAAGTGTTTGGTAATGGGGTTTTGGAATTAAAATCCGAATATGGAGAAATATTTCGAGCCAATGGTCAACGATGCAAACCTTATCTTGGAAATAAATTTAAACAACAAGATGTTGATGTTCAATTGCTATCATCACCATGATTACTCAAGGTATAATAGTAAATATTTATCGTTTGTATTTAACAAAGTTTGTTTGTGTGTTTCTAAGTTTTTATAGGTACAAGTCTAAAAATTGAAGAAATTTGAAGAGCAAAGAATATCGCGACCGCGACTGAATTCGCTCTCGTGATCCTTGGTTATCAAAACATGCTATTTCTATCGTGAGGAAAGGCACGATAGCGACAGGCCTTCACGATCGCGATACGGGAAAAAAATATAACTGTTACAGATCGTGAACTGACACGCAACAGTTGGCTAAAAACTACCATTAACGGCTAGTTTTGAGCCTAAACGGCTAAAATCCCATTTATGACCAATTAGAGACCCATTAAACCTCTATAAATAGGTCCAAGTTGAACCCTAGCCACCACACCTTTTAAAAAACCTTCAAATTTCTAAATTTTCTCATCTTCTACATTCAAGCATCTAAACCTTTTCAAACCTTTTTCTTCAAAACCAATATGACTCGTGTGAAGAGAGCAGCACAAAAGAGAGGAGCCCAATAAATTCAAGAAGAATTTGATTGTCCTTTCCCATTGAGGACAAGAGAAGAAGGCAAAAGATTCCAGAAGTTAAGCAAATTGGATATCACCGGAATGATATTCCTTGATCTAGTCTTCTTGAAAACTCTTAATCTCCGTGAAGAGATGGAAGCATACCTTTCGGCTCTTAGACTTACAAAATTTATGGATTTGTGGTTCCCTCAGAATTGAGATTGGATTCTCGAGTGTTTGGTAACATTCGACTACGAAGATTCAAGGAAAAGGGCAATACAATTTCGGAATCAAGGACAACAATTCACCGTCACGAGAGAGATGATGGGTGACTGGTTCGGTTTCGAGATTGCTTATTCATCGAGCATGAAGGATTTGTTTCAACCTAATCGATTTTGGGCAAATTTATCGGGTAAGACAGTCTTCGATCATAAAAATTCTCCTAACAAACTTATTAAGGATGAATGTATTCTTCTTCTCCACAAATACCTTTCCACTTCGGTATTTTGTCGGGTAGAGAATACAAAGGTTCAAAAGAAAGACTTGTTTGTTCTTTCGTGAGCTATGATGAAACAAAAAGCGGAATTTGTGGATATCATATGAGATATGATGAAGAAAAACTAAATGAGCATCAGAAGTAAGATTGGAGCGGCCGAAATTATCACTGCCATAGTCTTGGGTGCAAGAGGTGAACTCCCCTATGTCTAGCAACCGGGTGAGTATTTTCGCTACATGGATGGGACTTATTTAAAGAACACCAAACTTCTATAAGAAAACGATGGTGTATATTCCTTCTACTCCTATTCCAACTGCACCAAGAAACTCAACTTGACTCAAGAAGATTCTTCCATCGGACCATCTGATCCATCCGTAAGCCATCGCAAAGGAAAAGCCCGATGATCGAAATAGAAGAAGATGAAGAAGAAGAAGAAGAAGAAGCTCTGGAAGATTAGAAGGCTAGCATGCAACTAAAGTTGGATAATTGCCAAGCGGAACTTGGAGTTATGAAGAAGGACATGAAAATTCTAAAGAAAAGTAATAAATCGATGCTTCGAAAATTGCTTTCATTCTTTAGAAAAAAAATTTGTCAATTCACTCCTAGTCCTGGATTCACCTTCGCAATAGAACGGGTTTATTCTTTTCGTTACTTTATCCTTTTCAATTCTATTTTTAGACAAGTTTTAGCTTTAGTTTTTTATTTTTATAATGTCCCACAATGAGGACATTGTGTTCTTTAGTGTGGGGGGACATTTGTAAAAATCTCGTAAAATCCAAAAAAATTGAATAAAATTAAAAAAATTGAAGAATTTGAAAATTTTTCTTGATATTTTTGTTAATTATACATTATCATTTCTAATACTTTAATAACATAGAGTTGTGATATCTTGTTAAGTTCTCTTTGTTGCCCAATCATTGTCTTCTCATCTTCTTCTAGTTTGAAAAAGTTGAATTCACCTTTATGAGAGTCGAAGTTCCAATTTCCTTCTTCATCGAATATTACATCTCTACTTATCACAACCTTCTTGTCAACTGGATTGTATAGCTTGTAGCTTTTTGAGCTTGAGTCATAGCTGATGAAGATGAGACTTTTGCTTATCATCTAGCTTGGTTTGATTCTCATCTAGTACGTGAACATGGACTATGCTCCCGAAGACTCACAGGTGGAAAATTCCAAGCTTCCTTCCACTCCATACTTCTTGTGAAGTCTTTCCCCATACACTCCTTGTAGGAGAACGATTCGATAAGTACACTACACACACCACTACTTCTGCCCAAAACTCCTTAGGTAGCTTCTTGCTATTGAGCATACTTTGTGCCATGTCAAGGATTGTAATGTTCTTCCTTTATGCCTCATCATTTTTTAGGGGGATCTAGGAACTTTCAAGGGATGACAGATTTCATTTACTTCAATTAACTTGTTGAATTCCTTGGATGTGAATTCTCTTCCTCAATCAGATCTGAAGGATTCGATCTTAAGACCACTTTCATTTTCCACAATTGCTTTTGAACTTCTTGAATGCTTCAAATACTTTTGATTTTTACTTTAAGAAATATACACACATTTTTCTTGAATAATCATCAATGAAGAGAAGGAAGCAACTGTTATTAGTAAGAGAACTTGGCTTAATGGGACCGCAGATATCGGTATGGATGAGCTCTAAAGACCTCTTGGCTCTAGAGGTTGACTCCTTTAGAAAGATTTTTCTTAATTACTTCCCTTATAGACATCCTTCACACAATTGATTAAGATGATTAATACATGGTAGACCTCTTACCATTCCTTTCTTGGATAACAGCTCCAGTCCTCCCAAGTTGAGATGACCAAATCGAAGATGCCATAGCCATGACGAGTCTTTATAGTTAAGCCTTTAGACACCTCACAACATTCTATTATTTGATATTCATACTTTGGTGATTAGATCTCCATTATAATCTCTTATATAATGACTATAATCTTTCATATGAATATCATAGCCTTTTTCAAAGAGTTAGCCCAGACTAAGGATGTTGCATTTCATGTTAGGCACATTGTAAACATTTGAAATAAATTGGTGGTTACCATCTTTAACACGAAAGAGGATGTTACCTTTCCCCTTCACGGGTATTTTGGTATCATCTTTGAATGAGACATTGCCACGAACTGCTTCATTGAGTTCCACAAACAAACTTCTCCCGCACATGTGATTGCTTACGTCGTTATTGAGATACCACGTGTTCTCTTGGTTTTCACTACTATTGTTGTAGGTTAACAGTAATTTTTCTTTTTCCTCAATCTTCTCCTCTAAAAAATTTTCTTTTTCCTTGACCTTATTGCTTAGATCTCTACATTCTAAAACATAGTGTCCAAACTTTTGGCAATTGTAGCATTAGACTTGAGGTTGTCATACCTAGCATTTGCATTGCCTCTTCCTTGACCACGAGAGGAGCTTTCTTCGTTCTCATAGTTATTATTGAAATTATTGTTATTATTCCAACTTCATCCACGACCACGGCTACCGCTTCGTCCACGGCCTCGACCTTGACCTCTGCCTCAACTTCTTCCATGTTGGCTTTTACCATTATCATGACTTTCATTCGTATCCTTGAGTTGTATCTTGAGGAGTTTTTCAGTGACCCCTTGTTTCTTCTTATGTTTTTCTTTGTAGGCTTGTAGTGATCTTTAGAGTTCCTCGATCATCATTTTCTCCAAGTCTTTGGTTTCTTCAATCGTCATCACAATGTGCTCAAATTCGGGATCCAACGATCAAAGTATATTCTTTATAACCCTCACATCTTCTAACTTCTCACCGTTTCTCTTTAACTAATTAGAGACGATTGCTACTCTTGAAAAATAATCTGAAATGAACTCGGACACTTTCATGTTTAAGGATTCAAACTCACCTCTTAGAGTTTGGAGACACACCTTTTTCACTTTCTCAACTCCTTTTTATGACGTTTGCAACTTCTCCCATGCTTTCTTGGCGGATGTTACATTTGAGATCTTCTCAAAACCATCATTATCTAAGGCTTGATAGATTAGGAAGATGGCTTTCTTGTCTCTCTTTCGAGAATACTTCAAAACTTGTTGCTTGATCAGATGTAAGAGTGGGTTCATTTTCTAGCTCATTGAAGCCTTTCTCTATGACATCCCAAACATCATGTGCACTGAGAAGAGCCTTCATTTTGATACTCAAATTATCATAGTTGTTGTTGTTGTTGTTGAGTGTTGGAGCTTAGAACATTGCCACTCCATTCACCATATTACTCAAATAGCTTCTCTAGGCGTACAAAAGATATTGTGACACTTTCTTGAGTCTGCTGCAACACTTTGCACGTTTCTAGAGCCTTCTGACGAATTCTGTAAGAGATAGTTTTCCCTTGCAACCTGCATATATTCTAACGGATTATGTAAGAGATTGCTTTTCCCTTGCAATCTACAAATTTTTTGATGGATTCAGCAAGGAAATAACAAAGGAATTATATTCCCTTGCAAACTGTAGATTTCTTTGAACTTAGCTTTTTTTCACTCGGTATTGAATTTTTTTCCGTAAGCGAAATAGAACTTCTAATGTGGTTGTGGTACCACTTTGTTGAATATATAACACTTAAAAGAACAACTTTGATTAAACACAAAGAAAATATTATAAGGACACCCATTCAATTACAACATTACAACTCATTCTTATTTTTCTTATTTTCTCTCTTAAGAAATTATTACTTCTACTTGATGATAAATAACTAAACAACTCACATATTTATAGGTGACTGATACAACTCCCAACTAATACATTTACTAAACACAACATCCAATAACCACAACTCCCAACTTAAACAATTGATAGTCAGCTTATTAGGTTGAGTTTAATAACCTCTAAATTGGTTGTAGTTAATAGCTTCTAATTTTGTTTAAGTTTCTTAGTTGGATCAAGTTTATAATCCAACAAGTTATTCCTGATGATTTTTAGAATAAAAAGGGATAAAAGAACTAGAAATCAGTTATTATATAGTCTTGATGCATATGAGAAATAACTTTACCGACTGAACTGTCCCGGAAATGTAGCATTATAGTTCAATATGCAACATGAAGCTTCGAAATTTGAAATTTGTGGAATCTCAAAATAATATAAGATGACCAAAAGGTCTTGGTCTTGGTCGTCTCAAAATTTGTGAAAATTTAGTCAATTTTATTGTCTAATTGTTTTTCTATTTTGAAATACCCAATTTGATAATATTTTATTTTATGTCGCAATGTGATTTCCATATCGAAAGGTGCAGTGAACAACTCTATTTTATAACCAATTATTACAATAATATTTTTAAAGTTCAGTATGGGTTCAAACACCATTAATTTGTTTTGAATATTTCTCCATTAGACCTCCAAAATTGACCAGCAATCATCTCATCTTACTGAGCTTTGAGGCCAACAAGCAGCTGCTTCAATACACAGGTAAGTCAGTTGCAGTACCGAGTCGGCAGACGATTCTACTTGGTTCTGCACAGTGATGGAGCCAGGATTTCAGTTTTGATGGGGCACAGTTACATGTCAAAATTTAAACAGATTCTTCAAATAAATTTGATAATTCAATTCCAATCTATAGCATTTCAAATTACAAGATGCACACAATATGTAAGAGTCTCACTTATCGACTAGACGATCGGCACAACAATCCGAACACGCGCAATGGCATATTAAATGAACCCACAGAATACCCTAGATAATCTGTTTGAATGCTTCAAAATATACTATTAGCTTACATTAAATGGTTGTCAAATATACTAAATTTGTTTTACATTGCAATTGAAGTCTAAAATTATTTTCCCACATATTTTACATTTATTTGTGACATTTCGTTAACTAACATATTTCCAGTTTATTGATACCTATCTAATTAAAAATGGTGACTAATAGTTAACATCAATGTTTGAAAGATAAACAAATACCATGAATTTTTTTTTCTTTTTTTTTTTATTTAGAATAATTTGATTAGAAATTATTTTTTAATTCTTACCACTGCACATCAGTAAATTATTGAATATTCAAATAGAAAGTGAAGGTTTAAAAATAATTTTTTATGAAAAAGTTTTTTTAAAAATTAAACAAGGAGAAGAGATAATAAGGTAATCACAATGTCCAATCACAGATCAGTGCAACTTATACTTATAGGAAAGTGTGAAACATATTATTTATTTCCTTGTTCATCGTCTTCTTTCTTTCTTTTATTTTTTTTCTCTGTTATTCTGTTCGTCTATCTCGCTTCTTCGTTCTTTTATTCCTCCAGTCCCATCAAACCTTAAAAAATCAGACAACTCTCCTTCTTCTACATCAGATTGGTGGGGCACAAGCTTCACTAAATCAAAATTTGAAAAAACAAATCAGTGGTGCTTTCGAATGAACCATTTAAAAAAGCGGAACTACTTTCATACTCTTTCGAATGTAATGAGATTCAACATTTGACTTTAAAAGTCAAAGTCGATCTCTCCACATATTACTCGCCGGACACTATGAATCACAAATTCGGCGACTAGGTGGTGGAGTAGTCGGGAAGTGAGTGTGAGGCGCATCTTTGTATCACTATAACGGATTTTGAATTTATTTCTGGTAGGTTATTAATCAAGCATACATACCAATGTCAGACGTAAGAATTAGAATTCAAAGCTACAGGGACAACGCCAATTTCAAATCTCGAGCACAAAACTCTTCCGGTAAATATTCATTTTCTCTATATTTATGTTTCAATTTAGAAATTGGATATAAAAAAATTTCATTAGTTGTCGCCAAATTGTTGGAATTAAGAACAATTTTGTGATCTCCCAAAAAGTTTCATATTCTTTTTATCATCAGGATGATTTTGAATTGGGAGATTCGGAAACTTAGTAATAAAATAGTATTTTAGTATGACTTTTTTTGCAAAAAATTTCTTGTTGAACGATTTTATTTTTGCTTATCCTGTGTTATTTGTTTTGTTTGCACGGAGTCTCAATAACGGTGTCAGCCTAGTTTGGATCCTTACCTTTTTTTGCAGCTTTTAATTCTTTTTATAAAAAGCAAAACATTTTTTTTTTGAAAACCAAGGCAAAACATTTTTGTTGCTGAAATTCTAAAGTCACATGAATTTTTGGATCCTTAGCTGTCACATAAATTTTTTTAGTTGCCTGTATTGAATTGAAAATGTACAGATGAGGAGAAAAACCGATTGGAATTGTACAAAGCAGCACTGAGTAATGACTGGAACAGGGCAGAAACAATATTCAAAGAATCAGGAATGGAATATGGAGTTAGAATCACAGCAAGAAGGGAGACTGCTCTTCACGTTGCAGCTTTAGCAGGTCATACCGAGTTTGTACAAAATCTAGTTCAGAAAATGAGTGTAGAAGAGATACGAACCGAGACGAAATTCGCAAAATCATTTGAAACTGGAAAAGGAAACACGGCATTTCATTGTGCAGCTATATCAGGAAATGTTAAAATTGCCAAAGCAATATTGAAGTGCGAGGAACTTCATGATCTTGCCATGGCTAAAGGTGTTGGAAATTACTTGCCAATTTATATGGCTGCTGAAAAGGGCAATGAAAAAATGGTGAGATATTTATATGATTTCGCTTATAAAAATCATCTTGAGGCTCTTAACTGCAGAGACAATGGGGATGGAGATGAAGATCGCAGAAGTCTGTTTCTAAGTCTGATCAAGTCTAATATATACGGTAAGTTCTAAATATTTCCATACCCTTGACTAGATAATATATAAAAGCATGTCTTGAATTTTTTTTAAAGACAGAATATCCCGCAATCACCCAGATTTTGGGAAACAGCCTTACCAACCTGAGTGGTTAATTATAGACGGCATCTCCAACCCTACTTCAAAATTCGGGTTGGAGTGGGATTTGAAGCTACCATTGCAAATTTTGAAGTTGCTATAGTACCACTTCATATTTGAAGTGGTAATGTAGCAACTTCAAAAAAATTTTAAAAATATTTTGTTTACTTTTTAATATTTGTTTTGTTTTCTTTTAATTTGATTGGTTATTTATCATTTGATGTTAGGTAGGAAGGAATTAAATAATAATATTTTATTTTGAAGTGAAAATTTGAAGTGAAGGTTTGGAGAATAAACACTATAGTAACTTCAAATTATAGAGTTTGAAATGAAAATTTGAAGTGAAGGGTTGGAGAATAAACACTATAGTAACTTCAAATTATAAAGTTTGAAGTGAAAATTGATGATGTAGGGTTGAAGATGCCCCTGAATTCGTCGCATGTTGGTAGGTTAGATGGAGACTATTAATTTGCCGGTTTAATTGAATATCATACACATGAAAACGATATGAAATGCATAAGATAGTATAGTTGATTATGTATCATTTTGTTTTAGTTAGTTTGTTAGGACATTTCCCTCTACTCATTATTTTACAACAAATTATTTTCGTCCATTGCTCTTGTTACACTATTCACGTTTCATCCATTCATTCTAAATTTTTACACCAAACTATAACACTATTATTTCGTGACCTTCTACGTAACTTTCGTTATTATTATTATTATTATTACTATTATTATCATTCCCTTAAAAATATAACCATTAACATACATTTTTTTTCCATAAACCTTTTTATTAAATTATAAAATAAACAAAATTGTTTTTTAAAAAAATAAAATAAACAAAACTATCAATTTAATAAAATAAAAAATTAAAAAAGAAATTACAATACAAATGAATAGAAAATAAACAACATAACAAACTAAAATTAACATATAATAAAAATACAAAAAACCTAAATATAAATAAACAACACAACAACCTAACATTACCATATAATAAAAATACAAAAAAACTAGGTCCTTATTGCTTACTCGGACAGCTGCGATCTTTTGCAATGGAAAATCGGGAAAAACAAGGAGTTATCTGCCAATTCCTTTTCAGTGAGATTTTATGATGATGACAGATGGCCACACCCTATGGTCCCTTCCAGACTTGTTTGGAAATCTTGTATGTTGTCGCAGTTTCGTTTCTTCGGATGGCTAATGCTTCACAAAAGAATTCCGACGTAAGAATTTCTGATGTCGCGAGGTTGTGCCTCTCTTATGGACTCGATTTGCCCTTTTTGCTAGGACACCGAATCAATGGACCATTCGCTACTTTTTTGTAAGGATAGCTGGGTCGTTTGGTGTAGTCCACTCAAATGGATAGGGGTTTCCTCTCCTATCCTTGAGTCGGTCGTATGATTTTCTTTCGCTATGGAGATCTTTCTTCTCAAACAAGGCAAGGAAAGAATTCACAATAGCACTATGGTTCTCAATTGCTTGGAGTATTTGGAAGAGAAGAAACAAGTTTGTTTTCGAAGGAGTTCTCGAGAACAGCACTATGGTTCTCAATTGCTTGGAGTATTTCACTAGTGCAGAAATGGCTTTTAGGGACGGTTCTGTTGGGCTATTCCGGACGGTTATGAACCGTTCGCATAAGCCTCGACGTCATTGGTCAGAAGCAATACGGACGGTTTTGAACCATCCGGAATACGAGTATTTCGGACGGTTCTCTTAAAAGAACTGTCCGAAATACTTACAATGCGGACAGTCCTTATAAGAAAACCGTCCGCATTGTGAGTATTGCGGATGGTTTGTTTAAGAAAACCGTCCGCATTGTGAGTATTGCGGACGGTTCTTTTAAGAGAACCATCCGCAATTGAGTACCAATTTTTTTTTTAAATAATTTTCAGCTGTTTCCATTTCTCTGAACTGTAAAAAAACGTAAAATGTACAAATATATATTTCTCAAAACTCCATTACATTTCTCAAAATAAAAATAAAACAACAAATTCTAATGGATCACACAATTACATATATACTTTGATACATTTAGTCCTTAGCTTAACTCTTCAAAATTAAAACAAACTAACTATTCAATAGATGAGTCAACATATAAGAAGCGAAAATGTCTAACACCTCATTAATTTCGGACTGCGTGAAACTTTCGCTCCTTGCATAAGACTACAAATAACAAAATATGATACGTAA
>CATIWQ010285556.1:0-14138 GCA_949673415.1 Euphorbia schlechtendalii
ATTTATATATATATATATATGTATATATACATACATATACATAAACATATACATATGTATATGTATATGTATATATATATATGTATACATATGTCTATATATATATATACATGTATACATATATCTATACATATATATACATGTATATGTATATATATACATATATATGTATATCTATGTATATATATATGTGTGTGTGTGTGTGTGTGTGTGTGTATATATACCCGCTTTTCATGGGATGGGCTTGGATAAGGTGGTTGGTGATTAGGTCTGACCCGGCCCGAACCCGAAGCGGCCCGAGTAAAATATATGCCGGGCCTGGTTTTAATAATAAAACCCAAGCCCGGTCCGTCCGGCCCGAAATAATGCTTATTATGTTAAAAATATATATTTATTATATACATTTAAAGTAAAAAAAATTATATGGTTGAAAATTTTCATATTTTTTGCTAAAGTTTAACTTTTAAACTCAATTTTATGACTTATACTACGAATATATTTGGAATTATTTTTTCATAATTATTTTTTAGTAATAAATTTTAATTTTTTTAGTTGAAACAATTAATAATTAGGCCCGCGGATCGGGCTTGGTTTTGATTATTTTATTAAAGACCCGACCCGACCCGAACCTGATGTATTTTTTCATGGGTTTGGGCCGGGCTTGGGCTATTCATTATTTAGCTAGGCCCGGCCCGGCCCATGCCCAGGTCTATATATATATATGTGTGTGTGTGTGTATGTATGTATGTATGTATATATTTTACACTAAATAAATAATATATTTAATTTAAATAAAAATAAACATATAAATAATAAAAAAATACAAATTTTAGAATCAATTAAATAATTAGTTACTGTTATGAATAATTTCAAAAATTAAAATAAACAAAATCCCAAATCAAATTTAAGAGACAACAAAATATTCTTTTTGTGCACCATTTGCCGAAACACGACCTAGTTATTTGTAATTTAAGTTCTTAACCTCACTTTGTACGTGTAAATTTATAAGTAAAATTTTTTTTTATGTTAATGAATGATAAAATTTGTATGATAGAAGACAAAAGCAAACGAAAAATATGAGTGGTCATCAAAAAATGATAGTAAATACGAATATGATATCAAGTAAGTTATGTATTTGTACTTGTACTTTTACTCATAATAATAATAATAATAATAATAATTTATTTAGTATTTTTTTAAAAATATTTTATGTATTAATTTTTTATTTAGAATTATTGATGATGCATAAATGTACCTAACAAGTGCACTAGATCGTGATTAGTGGTATAGGGCAAGACCGAGTGTCATTCCCGCGAGGAGTAAGAAAAGTAATTAAATTTTATAAAGTGAATCAACAGTTAACAATCCACAATATTAAAGATAATATGATAAAAAGATAATAAAACAGAAATATAAAGATTGTCGTTAAGTAAATAAAACAGACTTAAGATTACTATAAACAAAAATAATAATAGTATGCAAGCATCACTATCAAGTTTAATTTTTTTTTGGTAAATCAAAGAACAAAAACATAAAGACGACTAATCTAGAAAGAGAAGATTCACAAGCATCAAGTCTAAGTACATGAAGCAAAGATGAAGGAGACTGACGAACGATTTCAAGCCCAACAACACAGGATAGACAATTATTGACTAGGAAATCACCAACACTATTGGCTTCTCTCAAAATATGTTTCACTTGCACTTGACTAAAAAAAAGGCAATTGCTGTTGGATATTATAGAGAATATTTTGAAGCGGATATTGTGAGTCGACACAATGCTTTCCATTTAGAAATTAAACATGCTCAAGAGAATTAGATTTGATAATAACATTTTGAAACTTCTTGGTTAGCGCAACCTGTAATCCAGAGCCCAAGCTTCAGTTGAAGTAGGATTCCCTTTACCAATGTTATGAACAAATCTGACTTGCCACAAACCATTGTGATCTCGAATCACCCCTCCAGCTCAAATGTTGTCGGAAACAAGCTCACAAGAGCCATCGACATTTAAACTAGCCTAACCATGATGAGGCTTTTTCTAGTGAATCCACCTCGCAAGTCTTCGTTGATTTGCTTTAAATCCATCGGAGTCCAATTCTTTGTACATACTAAGAAAAAACCTCTAATGATAACACATTTATATACCTGAATCTCAATTCCATTTTGGAAAATTCCAATATTGCGCCATTTCCAAATAAACCAATTGATGCAATAAAAAATCATATTCCAAGAACCTTCCCATACATTGTCATGAAAACAATTCAAATTCAGGAGCCACCAGTCCTCAGTAGAGTAAGAGAAAAAGTTAGGTAGAAAGTTAATGACACCAATTGATCTCCAAATTTTTGAGCTATGGGTGCAATTACGAAGGACATGGATCATAGATTCTGACATGGAGGAGCAGGCAACACAATTTGTGAAGTTAATAAGATGTCATCGACATCTTTCCTCATTAATCAAAAGCTTATTCTGATAAGCTAACCAAACAAAGAATTGGATACCCTGAGAAAGTTTAAGTTTCCAAATCAAGTTCAACGTCGACGCATTGGGAGCAACAAACATCGATGAAAACAACAAGAAAGCTGATTTTGTGGTAAACTTAATTGAAGAAGATTTATTTCATATAAGTTTGTCGATCTCATTTGAATCCAAATTGATTTTAAAAGCGGCTAAGTGGAGTAAAATATTATACGGTAGAAGTTGCTCGAGATAATTCCACTACCTATTACTCGAAGATGCCACATAGTCATTGACTTTTTATTGATATGCTCCACAAGAATAACATTTGTCAACTCCACTAGCTGTTTCTCCATCAGCCAAGTATCTCTCCAAAATAGAATATCATTTCCATGTTTAGGATACCAAGCCATCCCTTTCTTAAAATTAGGAAGCACCACCAATAGACTTCACCATAAATGAGATTTCCCCCCTTTCTCTCCCTCAACATCAAAGATGTTATTATGGCTTACATAATTACCTTGAAATAGTTAAACCCAAAGCACTTTCGGTTATTTGACCATCCGCTACAACTGTTTCATGAGCAAAACTTAATTATGATGTCTAAACATGCAAATACCAAAACATCCACCATCTCGAGGCTTACAAATCTTATCCCAAGAAAGAAGATGGATCTTTGTTCTTATCATTCTCATTACCCCAAAGGAAGTTTCTGTTGGCCTTATCAAGAGCTTCAAGAGTAGACACTAGGAGCATATTAGTCTGCATAACATGATACAGAATACTACACGTAACAGACATAATTAGAGTGGTATGATCCGCTTTAGAAAGAGTAGAGGCTTTCCAACCTGCTAGCTTCGATTGAACTTTATTCACAAATTCAGAGAAAGTAGCTTTTGTAACTCGAGAATCTAAGAGAGGGATACCAAGATATTTTCTAGGATAAGACTTTAGCGTTATGTCACAGTTATGGCTAATTGCTCTAGCAAAAGATGCATTGAAATTTTTAGACACACACATCCATGATTTTCATAAGCTAACTCGTTATCTTGAAATATCACAAAAGGACCTAAGGCAATATCTCATGACATCTATCTGATCCATTGAAGCTTCTCCAAATAGAATTAAGTCATCCGCAAAAATTAAGTGAGTAATAATTGGGCCTTTTCTTGAGCATTTAATCCCTTTCCAAATCCTTGCATCCACCTTAGATGAAATATTATGGTTGAGACGCTCCATATATAACACAAAAAGATAAGGAGAAATTGGATCTCCTATTCTAATTCCATGAGAAGGAGAAAACTTGTCAGTCATGCTGCCGTTACACAAAAAACGCATAGAGGAGGTGGAGATGCATTTATAAATGAGATCGACCCATGCTTGGGGCATTTCGGTACTTTTCAAAGTATCAATCACAAAATCCCATTTGAGATGGTCATACGCTTTTTCCAAGTCAATTTTGATAGCCATGAAACCCTTCTTCCTCTTTTTAGTCACATAGAGTGGATGATCTCTTGAGAAATAATGATATTATCATTAATATGTCTTCTCGGAATAAAGCTACTTTGGTTTGGACAAAAAAGGAATGGAAAAACAACTTTAGTTTGACAAGAAATGATTTTAGTGATGGTTTTATAGATGACTAAGCAAAGACTGATGGGCCTAAATTGGGACAAAGATTCTGGATGAGCTACTTTATGAATGAGAACAAGCAAGGTCTCATTAAAATAAGACAAATCTGTTTTATCTACAAAAGAATTCAGTACAAACTCAATCACCCCAGATTTAACAATATTCCAATGCTTTTGAAAGAATCTTGATAGTAAACCATCAATTCCTAGAGATTTCATCGCTCCCATGTCAAAGATAGATTCTTAACATCACTACTGGAGATAGGACGAAACGCTTCTTCGATCATACCGGGTGTTAAAATGGGAAAATTAGTATCCACATAGGTACCATTTACTGAGTTAGGCTCCTTTGAGAATAGAACTTAGAAAATTTGGATTGTTAACCTTTTTAAGGTTCTCTTGATCATCAACCCAAATCCCATCTAACGTCTTTAATATATCAATCTTATTCCCCTTTCTTCGAATCAAGGTAGAAACATGAAAATAATGAGTGTTCTTGTCCCCATATGTTAGCCACATTTTTCAAGATTTTGATACCTAAATAGCTCCCCTTACTGTAAAACCTCAAAATTTCTACCTGAAGCTACACTTCAAGATTACAAAGATAATGACACCAATCCCGCTTAAGATATCTATTAATTCTAGCTGATCTTACGAACAACTTCTTTTTCCTATATTTGTAATTTCCACAAATGAGTCTGTTCCAGTTATTCACCTCTTTCTTAAAATTTTCAAGGGATTAGTTTGAGGACACTAGTTCTTAAGAACCAAATCTTGAAACCCTTCATGTGTTTTCCAAGCCACCTCATATCGAAAAGGCCTATTAGACGTGTCATACTTAGGCCCATCGATTTCCAAGAGAATTAGATAGTGATCAAAATGGTGAAATGGAATATTACTCACCACTACATTAGGGAAAATAACTTTTCCATTCATATTCATAAAAAATCTATCTAAACGAACAAACATTAGGGAATCATCCTTCCGATCAGGCATATCTAAAATATCATTGAAGTCCCATGATATAATCCAAGTCATGTTAGGATCAATATCCAAATTACAAATCTCTTCCCACATTTTATTTCTCAAGGAAGCCAAAGTGCTAGCATAAATCAGGATCATCATACAAGGTTGAACACCTTTTTTAGTTAATTGGAAATGCAAAATATACCTATCTTCCTTGACAATATCAATCTTCATTGTGTCTCTCTGCCAAAAGATCCAAATACCACCAGAAACACCAATCAGATCAATGTAGTGGAAATCCCAACCTCGAAGGCTAGCTGCAAAATCTCAAGCTCTAAGGTGACCAAATTTTGTTTCCATAAGCCCAAAAAAGTTTAACTTGTGGTTATAAAATAAATCTTTCACGTGAAGGAGACTTTTTTTGCTACCACAACCTCTTATATTCCAAATAAAAAAATTCATTATGAAGAACATAGATTCAAGTACTTCTTTTCCTATTTACTAGCAAGTTTAATTGGTGTGGGAGCAACCTTCTTCAACTATTTTAAAATTTTAAGGACATAGATTCAGGGTATCTTGCACGAAATACACTAAACTCAGCCTATTATCTTATTGCTTAGATCCACTATAGAACTTCACTACGGGATTTCTCCCCTTGCAAGTTACGATTTATGCATTAAGTTCAAGCAAACATTCTATTCATGTTAATTTTTTGGTACTTGTAGAAGTGTATGCTTTGTGTTAAATCCATGTTCACAATTTACCTTTTTGTCCTTCTTGATCCCACTAAGCATAAGATGGGCTCTAACTTATGATATTTTAAGAGCAAACACAAAACAATCAACTATAGATAAAGTTAGAATAAAAGAAAGATAGTTACCATACTACTTATGGTCTGCTAGCTTGCTGGTTGAGCTTGCTCCGATATTAGTCATTACATAACATAATAAAATAAATAATAAAAGATGTATACTATATATTAAATAAAGTAAATAACACAAAGATATAGAGAAAAGAGTCAATCAAGGTTAGACAACAACTATAATAAGTCTCCTATTCACAATAGGCAAGTGGACCATTCTAGAGTGTCCACTTGCACATTATAACATTCAAAATAATTATATCCACACAAAATATGTTTCTTCGACAAGCCAATGAGATTTTCTGTAATTTCCTTTGAAATAGCTCTAAATGGATTGGACTTCCTCTTCCTTTATTGGGGCACGTGACAAGCCCAATTAAAGTGTTTATGCCCTAACAATCTGAACTTGCTCTTTGTTATGGTTTTTCACCATCTCAGCGACAATACCAACATGCAAAACACAATAAACGTTATAATTTCCACATTTTAATTCTAAATTAAGTGATTTCAAAGCCATTTTTTTTGTATTTTCTTGGTGCTTTTTTTCACTCATCAATTATTCGGATGAAATTTAATTTGTTTGATAAATAAATATAAAAGACATATAAATAATTTCTAGGGACGGTAAATGCAAGTAAATAACATTTAATAATTAAATATAAAAGGACATATAAAAAAGGCTTAATGCATCTATACCCCCCCTGAACTTACTCCAAAAAGGGCTGTTGCCACCTTGAACTTTGAAATGTGACAGATAGCCCCTGGTACTTGTCTAAAACGCGTTATTTTACCCCCTCGTAAAAATATCGGCTTCAAGAACAAAAAGATGAAAATGACGGGTTAAGAATCGATACAATATTATGATTAATTGAAGAAAATATTTAAAATAAAGATGAAGTTTTGAAGAAAACGAAGAACATATATTAGAGATTTTGAATGGTAAGAATTAGAATGTTAAGGATTTTTTTATTCATTTTCTATTCCATCAGCATACTTCATGCGCGTGTATTTTGATGATTATCCACGTAGCAAGCCAGGTTAGCATAAAAGGGGTAAAGTGATGCGTTTTAGACAAGTACAAGAAGCTATCTGTCACATTTCAAAATTCAGGGTGACAACAGCCCTTTTTGAACAAGTTTATGGGGGTATACATGCATTAAGCCTATAAAAAATCATGGTGTGGACGGTAAGTGTGAAATTAGGTGTGGGCAGTAAGTGTGAAATTAGGCGGGTACATATCATCACCTAACTTCTATGATAATCTAACTCATATATATACATGATTCGGCTTGAAATAAAATTTAGTATTAAATTCGTATTTTTTTTGTTGGACCTGATCTAACCCAGATCTATTAAAATCTAAAACTATAAACTTCTAACAAACGAATCTGGTTTCACGGATCCGGACCGGGTCCAAACTTATAGCCCATCCCTTCAAGAATGCTTACTCTATTGTCCAATTTAAACTAATTGTTATATTTATGTAAACAGATTCTCTTGATTAGTTTAATGTACAGGTTTTTGAAAGGTATTATATTTTTTTCAAATCGTAATTTTTTCAATTGGATCACAGTCGATAATAATTTACATTTTTACTATTGAACCATCCATTACAATTCGATCTTGAATCTTGGTAACATTGGTTTGTTCACATGAATAATTAATAAAGGCAATATAGATCTTACATCCATTAACTCCTTAATTTTGGTAAATCTATCTTTACAGGTGTTAAATCCTTTATATTTTCAAATGATATTACTCACGCATAAATATTCCACCCCATTAATAGTTCACAAACTCCATCATGGTGTGGATATTCTGTTTTATGGTGCAACATTTCGAATTTCGTGCAATCAACCAATCAACTTTTCTTCGTTTCGCAAATCTTAATTATGAGCCGCTTTAATTACAAAACGTCTCAAACCCTTACCATCTTTGTGTCGAATAATATCATTTAAAAAGATCACACAATGTGAAAACAAAAATATCACAGACCCAACTCTCAAAAAAATTTAATAAATAAGAGTTCAACTTTGATTTTGACTTTTGATTAATGGGTCTACTTAATATGGTGATGTCTAATGTACTTTTGTTAAATATTTTGGTTGAGGTTGTTTGATTAATAAATGCTTAGATTTGGTGTGACATATGATGATGATCAGGTGGAGCCTGAGAATTTTTTATAAATATTTTTTTATGCATTTGAGTGTGTGACATAACCATGTTACTTAGGGAAAGTTTTAATCATATTTTAAGATATTGTTTGATACTTTTTTTTATTTTTATTATTATATATAAGGTGCTAAATATTATTTAACTAAGTGGATTTATTTATGGGGTTTAAATTTTATTAATAAAGAAATTGAATATATTTTTAAATAAAAAAAAATTAAAATATGAAATTTTTTCATACGATGTGGTAAGTCTTAATTTTTTTTATTAACGATGATATTTAATTTTGATTTTTGAAGAACTTGAGACTTAAAATCATGATCCTTATTTTCTTTCTCTACTTTGAGAGTGAAGTGCTTAATGTTCTTCTCTTAACTAAATACGAGCCACATGAGGAACCGATGATTTTATTTTTTATATTCAATATATAATAATATATATAACTGCATATATTAAAAATTGATTATATTTATTACTTCAATAAATAATCTAACAATGTTTGTCATATTCCAACCCCTATACATGCCTACTTAGTCTACCTAATAAAGGTCCACAAGGAATAACCTTAAAAGCTAGGTGTTGGATATGACTCTCAAAAGGAGTTTTGTTGTTTCCGAGTCCAATAAAATTAACTTGCCACACTCTGTTTAGAAGGAAACAAACTCTCAAATACTAAGAAGACATAAGTCAGAAGCAAAACACTCAGCAATAAAGTAAGTCTCAGCTAGACACTCATTATGAGAAATGGCACGAAAGGATCTATCTCAAAGTTGAGGGATAAAACTCTGAGTAAAAGAAAACAACAAAGGCGATAAATGGCCCACATTTAATTTAGCTGCGCCAAAAGCAAAATATTTGAGAAAAGAGAACATGATGTTAACATACAAGGGATAAAAGCATATTTTCTCCACTATAGAGGACAATTTTACCTTGTGGGGACCAATTCTTTTTGTTATCCAACTCAACACAAATCTTCCATCTCTAAATGATTTCTTTGGCTCAGTCTAAACAGTTAACTCAGCAGATAAGTATCCATATAATCCTTAAAGATAATTGATTAAATTTTTAGAGGTAATAGTTTGTTTTTAAATATAGTCCAAGATCAATGGGAATCTTCTCAAACCTATAAATAGAAGCAAAGTTCCAATATAAGAACTTGGTGAAGTTTATCAAATACAAGTGCATTCAAGCTATCACGAAATATTACAACTTCACTTTTAATCACTAGCAAACATCAATTAAAACATTTGCTTGTAATTGAGTTTTACTAAAACAAAGGTCAGAAGCTCAAAATCTCTTCTTTCAAACTTCCATACACTAGCTTAGTTGCTAAGTTAGTGTGAGGGAGCTTAGATATTAGTGAGGACGGTACTCTCAGTATTGGAATAAATCAAAGCCTTGATAGAGTGAGAACGTTACTCCTGTATTAGTAAAGCTCAGAATCTGGGATTGTTGGACAATACTTCATTCTGTAATTAGCATTGTTGTGGTTTGTTTCTCCACCCAAAGGAAAATAATAGTGAATTAAAGCTTGGACAAACATCCAAGGATTGGATTAGGGAGATGCTAAACCAAGATAAAAACTTTTGTTTGCTATTTCTAACTTCTTGATTTTTAACTGTTGAATTTAGAATTTATGCATTTACATAAAACAAGAGTAAAATAAATTCTAAAAACTAGTGTTACTCAATGACTAATTTAGAGGCTACTTTTCGGAAAGCCTTTGAGAAGTGTAATAACTCGGAAAAGAGTCATTCACCCTCCTCTAACTTGCTATTCACACTTATTGGGTCCAACAAGTGGAATCAGAGAAGTACTCATCGAGAGAGATATAACATAATTAAAGGTAAAGATCATTTAAACATGGGTGAAAACTGCATTGAACACCTCCCTAGAAATCAGTCCACGCAAGTACTCTCAAAAGGGACTTTATGTGTCTATACCTCCTTTGTTCTGTGGGAAGAATTATACATTATAGTATAATAGAATGAAAAACTTCATTCAATCTTAGGACATGTATGTTTGGCTAGCTATAACTAATAAACCATACGTTCCCACCATGACTGTTGATGAAGTAACCATTCCCAATCTTGAAAATCAATATAATGACTCTGATATAGAGAAGCTACAGAGTAATGCTGCTGCTATTAATTTTTCTTCACTGTCCTTTAGACGTTGCAGAATATAACAAGATTTCAGGTTATGATAGTGCTCAAGAGATTTGGAAAAATCTGGAAGTCACTTATGAAGGAAGTGACAAAGTCAAAGAATCAAAGATTAACCAAAACATGTGCCATTGTGAACTATTTGAGATGGAGGAAAATGAATCACTCTCCAACATGAATGCTAAATTTAACAACATCATAAATAAATTGAAGAGATTAGGGAAAGTTTTCTCTAAGGAAGAGCAAGTCAAAAAGATCCTCAAAAGTCTCACAAAATATTGGCAAGCCAAAAAGACACATGTTGAAGAAGCTTAAGATCTTACTACTTACAATTATAATGAGTTGAGTGGATCTTTGCTTACTAGTGAGATTTCTGTGCAAAACTTCTAGAAGAAAGACAAAACCAAAGCTAAAGGTGAAAAGATCATTATTCTTTAAGGCTGACTTTGTTGAAGAAACCTCTGATGATGATGATGAACAAATGACCAAGCTAACTAGAAAATTCAGGAGGTTCATGAAAAAAGGAGGAATATTTTTCTTAAAAATTTCAGAAGAAATGTTATGTAAGCACGGGATTCTTGGTCCCTCTCGCTAAGCTAGGATGAAAAATATTTTCACTTATCTCTCTTGTTCTAGTGATCTGCTTTGAGGTAGATGTTCGGAGGAGATCCTTGGGTCTTTTAGAAGTCAAAACCGTTCAAAACCAACCCAAACCATCCCAAAAATCATAAAAAACACATAAACCAGAAAAAACCGTTTAGACATACTCGAATCGGGCTGGTGCCGGTCCCCCAAGAGGACTGCTACTGGTGTTAGTCCCCCAAGAGGATCGGTACCGGTGCCGACCACGACCCTCTAAGCGGGCCAGTACCGGCCTCGGCCAGGCCAATCACGGTTTGCCTAAAGCGGACCGGGACCATCCGAAATCGGCCTGCCCCAATGGGTCGGTGCCAGCCAGTTGGGCCGGTCTTGACCTGGTAATTTTCCAGGTTGGATCGGTCCTGAATGTCTTGCAGGCCACTCAAAAATATTTTTTAACCTTTTTACCTTATTTATAATTTTATCCTTCTCAAAAGTACCCTTTAACCTCTAAAAATTAGATGTTTGAGAAGGGAGGAAATTTAATCTATTTGGGAAATTTTTAGAGAGAAACTTTAGGGATTTTTGAGAAAAAGTTAGGAAAATCTCTACTTCCCTTTTCCGATGCTTTTTCTCCAAAACTCCATCTTCCTTTCAGGTTCAAGTTAGAATCTAAAAATCTAACTCTCAAGTTTCCTATTCTCCCCACCAAAAATCCACTTTCCGTCAATTTCCAACAAAAAATCAAGCAAAAATATTTCGAAATCTCTTTCTTGGACTTTTTTTGTTCCAAAATTATTCACGTCAGAGGGGTAAGATTCTGAGCTTTTGGAGACTCTTGGCGTGATTTTGTGCTTTATTTTCCTTCCTTTCTATATTTTTGACCTAGTTTGTTTATTTTCTCACAGTTTATAATCGTTTTAGGTTCCCACCTGACGGGAATTCCATTTTTCCATGATAACCGACCACACTTTATACCATGCAATATATTTAAATAATTAAAACGAACAAGAATCGAGTCTAAAATAATTCATTTTCACAAGGAGAAAATCGCTTGAAAACCTAAATTTCCAATTTTAAAAATCAATTGAGCGTAATGCTTTAACAATCACCCTAATCTAACCTAGTAGCATAATTAGTTGAGACTTGTAAGGAATTACTAACTCTATTTGTGGTGTGTCGTATAATTGTGATAACCCTTTGTGGATGAAGGTTGGATGTATGATTAGGATTTTATTCCTTCGCTTATTGTTTTGTAAAGATTAATGTATTTGTAGATGAAAAATGTATTTAGGACCAGTTTACTACCCAATAAACATATTATTTAATCCCTAACCCTCTAGTTTAGAAGTCTTTTACTTTATCGCTTTTATTTATTTTTCTCAATGTGTTTACTTACCGCATTTGTTCATTTATCACTTTCTCGCTTATGATTGTATTAAATACTCAACATAAATCGAAAATGACTAGTAAATAAAGTGAAATACTTTAAAGGTGGTTGCTTGTATGTAATCTTAACTCAAATAATGATGAATGGATCTAAATCTCTTTATTACGGTACAGTTTAGGCTTAACAGAATTAGGCTGTACAGAATTTCTCGAAAAAGCTGATCTGGGTGGTGATTATGTAACGTAGGCGAGAGGTTTAGGCCTCGAATCTTCCAAAACTTTAATATCCTTTCTTTCTCATTTTTCAAAACCGTCCATTCTCTTTTTTAAACTTAAAGTTTAAAAAACTTTGATGAGTATTGAAAATTCGTTATGAGTTTATCCACATCTAAAAGCATATGCATTAGATGGATTATCCTTAAGGTTAGGATGCAAAATTTTCACCATGAAGCCATGAAAGTATCACTTGTGACCTCATGGGGATCGATCACTTGTTTCCATATCACAAGTAACTCTCTCGTTCGCATTTATTTGAGGAGAGACTTGGAGTGTATCGTAGTGCAACAAGAACCTAGCAACCCTTGTGACCGAACTCATATAACATCACCATAGTAACTTCCCTTAGGATATACCAAAATGTCTCTATGTGCATAATGCAAGTTTAATCCTTGACATTCTCATGGTGTCAAGATGATCTAAGCTAAGATTTAGAAGTCGAACCTTTATTTCGTGGGTGGCTTATGGTTGGAAGAATTATTATTGTGTGCATGCTACGTGTTATGTGTTTATTCGCTTTTCCATCCATTACATATGCAAATAAAACATCTCACACCATGGATATCATACTAACCACATTCTTTTGTGCAAGCACTAATTTATGCACACACTCATTCTTTTATTAGTTTAAGGTTTTAAAATGCTCATAAAGTAAAATGACATTACAAATAAACCAAAAACATCATAAAATATCTCTAGGTATTCATCAACCTTAAAGACGCTCGAGGTCGTGTCACCTTAGGGAACATGCCAACATATCCACTCATTTGCGATGCCAAATCGGCATCCAAACCTCCTCCCAATTGAGTCCAATACTTAATTCATTCATTTTCACCACATAGATGATTCCAAATAAACGCAAACAACAATTCATTCATCAATTTACACCTCATAAGGGTAGAACACATTGTTTTCTCGGAAAATAAAAGTCCACACACCTAAATTATTGTAACATGGGATTGTTATTCTGGTAAGGCATTACCATCATTTCCTCAACCACACTTAGAAATCTAAAAATTACACTTCACTCCATCGCACTCAAGCTCATCCCTTGAGAGATCACATTGATCTTTCTTGGCCTCCACACCTAAAGGATGTGATATCTTTACATTGGCTTCATGAGGGTTTGAAAATCCTTTAGAGTTCATAAATCCACCCAATCTTATTTTGTAGTTTTTTTCATTTTCTTCAATTCTTTTTCCATGAAAAGCCACGATACCCGACTTAGAACCTTTTTAGGCACCCTAAAAAATCCAATAGGAAATAATTAGAGATTTTAGGCTATGTGGGCTTAGGTATTTAGCTTTTTGCCCCACAAAACCGCATTTATTCATGCATCACTCACTTTTTGGGATCCCTTGGATCTCATCTTCTGATTCTCGACCCAGGAGTTATGCCCCATGATTGAGGAGTATCAGGCCATTCTAGGAAACCCTCACCTCCGATGATTCCCCATTACAGTGCCGAGTTATCGGTTCAGAGCTGTAGACTCATTGAGAGGGTTGTGGAACTTGGACTCCATTTATCATTTTCTATCTCATCCCTCGAAGATTTGAGGTTTCGAAGTTTTTTCCAAGGTTTTAGATAGGTGATTATCTACTCCGTGACATCACGTCGCTTGGTAATTTATGGTGTTTTTATT
>CATIWQ010285558.1:0-26780 GCA_949673415.1 Euphorbia schlechtendalii
TATATATAGTATAATATAGTAGTGTATTTTTACGTATTAGTGTAGTTTTTCAAATAAAAGAAAAGAACAAAAATTTTGGATTTTGGCATATAGCGACCGTGACCTGTATCGCGCTCGTTATCAGTATGGTCTGAAATCTCTGTTTCTGTGTAAAAGAGAGTCACAATCGTGACTAACCTTCGCGATCGCTACCTGTGTGATGTGTACAGCATTTATTGCTGTAACAACTATTTTTTTAATGGTTATATTTGATATATATCCATTGGAAAAGCAATTAATAACCTATTTTCTATATAAATAACCATTTTTCCTAGTTTGTTTTCACAATAACTCTTTTTCAAAAACTCAATCCTTTGCAAAAATAAGTTTTCTCTGTTTTCCAAATCAAACACAATTCTTTCTTTCTTAAATTCAATGGCTCCTAAGAAGTCTGCAGCAACTAAATGGAAGAACAATTTGGTTAACCAACAAAATAAGTATGGATGTCCTTTTCCAATCTATAATGAAGATGACTTGAAAGATACTTGAGAATCAAGAACTTTGATTTTCATGGTACGCTTTTCTACGATCCTACTTTTGCTATTGATGTTGGGATTCATGCGGAAGTAGAGGAATATTTTTTACTATTTGGATTGGAGAAGTTTGTGAATATGCGTTTACCTTTTATCGAGGAATGGATCCTCAAATTCTTGGTTACTGTTGCGGAAGATGGGAACTTTATGAAAAGGAAATTCAGAAATGGAGGAGAAGAATATAAGTTCACTTTGATGGATTTAATCAAATGGTTCGGTTTTGGAGGAACATATGAGGAGATTATGATTTAACGGATATTTGGACTAAGTTAGCGGGATTGGATCGATACGATGTCAAGAACTTATCCATAAAAAACATTTGAAGTAATAGCATTCTTTACCTTCACAAGTTTATTTCTCAAAGTCTTTTCTTTTGACATGAAACAACAGAGGTGTCAATGAAAGACTTGGTAATATTGGAGTGCACAATATTGCAATTAAGGCCAAAGTTTCTGATGTATATTTTGGAATCCATCACTAATCTAACTACACATAAAAAGGCTAGAGTTGGAGGTGCAAATAAAATTTACGAAATTATTTTGGGTGCGAGGAACTAACTACAATATCAATATAGTCCAAGAGAGAAATTTAACTTTATGGAAGGAGTATATATGAAGAGAGCAGGATTGGTAAAAGAAGAAGGAAAATTTGTGTTTCTACCATATGGAGTAAGGGTAAGGAAGCTTAGACTAACAGATGGATCTACTTCTCAAGAAAACCAACAAGATGAAGATGTTGAAGAAGTTCAATTTGGAAGTAGTGGTTCAAGACAAGCCTCCGGAAGTACACATGATACTTAGAGAGGAAAGTTCATGAAAGATGTCAACCAAGCATGCTTAGACATTGCTTTCATACAGCAAGATGTTCGTCAACTAACGAAATCCAACATTTCTTTGAACCGTAAGTGGAATACATATTTTAGAATGAAGAATTTGGATATCTCGCCGAGTCCTCCAGATTTAAGTTTGGAAGATTAAATGGGTTCAATTTCTTTTTTTTTATTTTCTTTTCATTTGTGTGATTAGTTTAGTTTAGATTTTCAATTTAATAAAGTCTCTCATAATGAGGACATTGCTTTCTTTGGTGTGGGGGGTATTTGTAAACAAAAAAAATCCCAAAAATCCAAAAAAATTAAATAAAATTAAAAAATCGAAGAATTTGAAATTTTTTCTTGATCTTTGTGTTATTTATACATTATCCATACCTATACTATACTAACATATGTTCCAAGGTTATTTTGAGTGTTAGGTATTTCAAGTTTGATGTTAGTGCATATTTCGAACTAAATGTTTCGAGTATGACCATACGCTGAAAGTGTGAGCGTTTTAGCGCAAAATTTAGCATTTGGCAAGAATGAGTTGTGAGTAACATTCAAAAGCAACATTCCAAGTAAGTTTTGATATATATATATTTCAATGTAAAATAAATTAGTATAAGTTATATAGTTTTAGTTTAATGCTACCTGTTGGTCCGTAAACCGGCTAATAACAACAGCAGAGGGGGGGTGAATGTGAATACTGAGTTACTTTTGAATATCTTTTCATTTTAAATTAACTCAGTATAGTTTTTATATACGTGTTGAGTATGTGTACTGAGTGCAATATAAAAAAAGTATAAACTGTTCAGCTTAGCTGGCACAGTTTATCTTCAACCTCTTACTGAGTGAGGATTACTCAGCACGAGTTGAATTAACAAGCAAATATGTGAGAGATGAATGAACAAGAAGTTGATGAAGCTAAGCGCTTAGAGTTAGAATGATTACATTTGAGATTTTATCCTGGTTCGACCCCTAGCCTACCTCCAATCCCCGGATACCTTCTCCGAGCTTTAATCCACTAGTGATTCGTTCCTTCAATAGGCAGAGAAGTTTTTACACCAGGTAGACAAGATTATAGAAAGTACCTTCCTTTTTAACTACCACTCAAACTCAATTTGGTTACCCTTCCCAAACTGACACTCAAGATTGGGAAGACACTATTACAGAAAGTTCCTCCTTTCTAACTACCACTTTGTTCGAGTACCCTTCCCAAATTGACTCTCAAGATTTGAGAAGAGATTTGCGAATTGAATTCAAGTTATAAAATGTTGAATCCTTACAATGTTATCTCTCAGTATTGATTCTCTCTATTACAAACAGATATAGAAGTGGTTGTTTGCTGATTGCTTGATTTTGAATTTCTAGGAAGCTAAACTGATTTGCAGTGACTTAGCTCTTAGGAAATTCAAGGTGATTCACTGTGTTCGCATTCCTTCAACGTCTACTTCAGTTTTCTATTTATACATGAAGCTCTATGAAGTAGCCATTGTAGACTTCTTGTCTTTGTAGTTCTTTAATATTTCATCTCTTCACTTCTTTCAAATCTTCCTGTTGGAGATACTTTCTGGGACATTTAGAGATAGAAAATCGAATGTTGAGGCGAGATAAACTTCCATTGGTGAAAGCTCTTTTATCTTCAAGCAATACTATCTTGGAGAGGGAGACACGTGTAAAGTAACATGTAATCTTGATTGGTTGGTGTTGCTGACATGGACTGACATGCGCAGAGACACTAAGGAATGGTGGTTGATAGAGGCGCACTCTTCTTAGACTTTTGTGGAAAGATTCCGACAGTCTTTAGTGGAGTGGAGCCATTTTAACTTGTAGTGAATATTCTATTATTTGCTGCATAATTTAACCTTAAAAGCAACAAAAGAGTATTCTGTTTCTTCATAGAAACCGTTAGTAGTACAGCTATCATTTAATTCACAAAGTGTCATAGTAAAATGCTTTTAATTAATAAAGGCTACACTCAATTCGTGCTAAGTGGTTATTGCTTAAACTGCATAGTACTAAGCATGGACTCAACTGAGCAAAGCTGAACTTAGCTTTTCCTATCTAAGCCGTAACTTAATTTCATACAGCAAACTGAGTTGTTTTTCCACAACACTAAAGTTAGCTTTAATAATTAAGAGTATACTTAGTACCTAATTAAATTCACTAGCCTATTTGGTTTTCTATTTCCAAAATGTTTTAAGTACTGTTAGGTACTAATTAACTTGGTTCTACAATCTCCCCCATTTTGGACAGATAGCAAACTAGGTAGATGAAGAATTTAATTATGTGAGATAGTTTAAGAATAGCAGAAATACATGGAAAGTGATGTAAGATTCCCTTTGCTGAGTGACTTCCCATAGTCAGTTTAAGAACTCCCCCATACTGAGTGAGTCTTCCTTAAGCAACTCAGCTCCCCCATACTTTGAGGATTTTCCTTTTACTTTGGGATTTCTATCTTACTTCAACTTTTCTTCAAAGTTTGGTCTCTTATATGAATTCTTGCATATCATATATAATATTACAGTAGAAGGATTCATACAACATATTTTAAGTTAAGAAGAACCTAACTTTGAGGTGAAAACTTGTATTTTATTAATAAAGAACTTAGTCAGTACATAATGTATGTTCTGAGCTAAGGTTACATTAAGTCCTATTACAAGTGTTTATTCAACTATGTGGAACTAGCCTAATGCTTATGAGCTGAGGAAGAGGAAGATCCATACTTATTCTACTTGTCCTGAGCTCTTAATCTTTGTTATGTATCTCTGCGCTGTGGAAGAGATCCCTTGAGTTGACTTGCCGTTCTGATAGAATCTTCAGCTACTTTCTCCCCCATTGATATCTGTCCTTGAACAATTTGATCAAGGTAGGCATTATAAGCGTCAACAACAGCTTGGAAGCTTTCTTGCTAGCCTATGATTACAAGGGATATCTCTTGCTCTAGTTGCTCTTGCCCTTGTTCGAAAGAAAGTCTTGGTCATTCAGATCACTTAACAGTAGATGATGACACCTTAAGAGATGGACAATCTGATCAAAACCTTTGCTCACGAATTGTTAAAAGAACTGGAGTAAGCCATGGAAGTCCGTTGCTATTAGTGTGATCTTTAGCCTTAATTCAATGTCACAGATCTTTGGACAGATGGCGGCTACATTTTTGGAAGTAAATTCGATGTCCTTGCCATCCATTTCTCCCAGTCTCAACAAGGCATCAATCTTCTATACCGTATCATCCATGTTGGACTTTAACTCATCAAGCTTGGTGTAAACTGATAATCCAGTCTTTGGGTAGAAGATTCGCTTGGAGGTATACTAGGCTTAGGCATGACAGGGAAAATTTATCCTATAGCGAAAACAAGGAACTTCTGTGAAGAGGCAACCTTGTCCGTGATGTGATCTGTGATCTCCCTTTGAATTAACTCCATTTTGGTGCTGAGAGAATCCAGATTACTGACAGGGGCCTTATCTAGCTTTGCAGGGATGGTCTCCAACAGCTTCAAGACTTGGTCTTACTTATGATCCTGAACAAGTAGGAACTTGGCCTCCTGCTCCACAAGCTTAGCAATGCTGTGGCCAACTTCCTTTGTAGTTGTCACCTCTATGGTCAGCTCGGCAATCTTACGATCATTGAGCCTCTTTATTTTGGCTTGCTCCTTACCGAATTCATGAATCTGTATCACTTGAGTAGCCATGTTGGTACTCAAGAGACTCAACTGCTTAGTAGTAGCATCCACACTACCCTTTAGCTTTCCTGTGACAGCGTTTGCCAATATAGTAGACATGGGGATAGATGCAGTAGCTGCTCTAAGCTATGCTGTAAACTCAGTTAATCCATTCAGGATCAAGACCATCTTATCAACCAAACTCTTGGCACTCTCTTTTACCAAGTGATTTTGAATAGCCAACAAGCTACCCTGGATCTTCTCAAACTCCTCAAAGTAGAGAGATTCACTGGGCACACTTGTGTGCTGTTCGAACTCAGGCAACTTTACCTTGGGTTTGGAGGATAAATCCGTCAATTCTTGAGCCAGTAGCACTTTGCTTACTGCTCTATCTAACTCAGCATCAGTCTTGAGTGCTGGAAATTACTTTCTACCTAACTTATGGATCTGTGTGAGGAAGAATGTATCAGCCATTTCTAGCATTCTGCTCGATTTAGGTGCTTCCTTAGCTGTAAAATTTTCCTTAGCAGCCTGATCACTTGCATTTCCCTACTGAGCGTAATTCTCAGCATTGGGAACTTCCTTAGCCAGATGGGTTAAGGGGGTAGTGGATGGGTTTGAAGAAGTGGAAGGTGTTTGTACAGAAGAAGGAATTGGTTTAAGAGGAATAGAAGGAACGATGGTTAGAATTGTACTAGAGAAGAATGTGTAGAAGGGTTAGTTTCTAGCGAAGGAGGTGGAGAGGAATTGTCTTGGCTTGTTGTTGTTGAAGAAATGTGGATAGTAGAGGATTGGTTATGGACAAGAGAAGATAGAATGTTAATGGGAGAATTTACAATATTGGTAGGAGGAGGTGAATTACAGTTGGTTTTTCAGTATCTACAGGAGTAGAAACTGAGGGAATAGAAGAATGTATAGGAAAAATGGGATTTGAGCATTTACAGAAGAAATGGGGGTAGGATTTAGAGGAACCTCTGGGTTAGCTATTTGACCCAAGGATGGATCAGCTTAAGGTTACTCAAACTGAGTAGAGGGTTCCTCAATTTTAGTGATATAGGGTAAGGAGATGTGTCCTGAAGATCAGACTCCTCAAAGATTATGGAGGGGGTTTCTCCAACATCATCCTCGCTGCTCACCACCTGAATATTGTATTTCAAAGGTCTGTTGGTGGCAGAGGGCTTGCATTGAGTGCCCTTTACTTTGGCAATTACTTGATCAAGCTCAGCTGCAGCTTCTTCCTTAGACTTCTTTGCCTCACCCTGCTCCTCAGTTTCTCCTGATATAGTTAGTTTGCGCTTTCTATGGTGTAGGGTTTCCTCAACCTCAGTCTCTTCTTCTTTGTCTTCTGCCATCTACTCAGCTAGAAATTTGTCTTCCACTTCTCTTTATGTGGGGTTTTGGCAATCATTCTCCTTCACTGGTGTTGAGCAGGAGCTTCACATGACTTGGCTGGACTCTTCCCCTTTGCCTCAGTGGAAGTAGCCTTCTGTTTTGTGGAGGAGGTGGCAGCTATCTTCTTAAAGATGCTTGAAATAGGAGTATTATCAGATCTTGAATCATCTCCAAACTCAGCCACAAAGGGGTATTCCTCCTCCTTGCTGATATCCACAGGTAGTACTGTCGGTACTAATTTCAGCTTGCATTGCTGTTTAGACATGTTGTACCTAGCATGTACCTGTCTGTTAGTCAGCTTGCTGAAGTGAGACATCTCTAGCCTCTTCTTTACTGGCAGAATTGATCTACCAGACTCCCCCAAAAACTCACCAAAATCCACATTAACTACCCTCATTATCTCAGATACGAGGTAACCATAATGATAGACGGTAGTCACTTTGGTTAGGTGATGGAGTATAAGCACTGGCAAGTTAAGTTTCTTACCCTCTACCATATGGTAGACCACACACCTTTTAAAATAGGTGCAGCTTATCAATGAGCCAGCCTTTGGTAGCAACAGCTTTATTACCAGCTCATGACACATCCTGGCTTCCCAAGACATTCTGCTAGCAACAATCTCCCCAGATACATAATTTGTGAGGAGTTCCCAATCTTCAGTAATAAGAACTGCATCTTCATCACCAGGTCTCCAGAGTTAAGTGTCTGAATTAGGCATGTTGAGAATGCTCGCAATGAGCCTAGTACATATCAGTGTTGTCTTTCCTGCACACTCCACCAATAAGATATCATTGAAGCCTTCGATAGTGTATAAGTGGGTGTAGAAGGCTCTCATGAGTCCTATTACTGCTAGACCCTCCATCTTCAGAAACGCAATGAGTCGCTTTTGCTTAATGACTCTGTGCATCGTCTTGTTCAACAGTAGACTTTCATAATCAACCTCATAGACTCGTCCAAAGTTTAGGTTGTCTTCCCACGTAATTTTGGCGATGCGTATTCCTGCCTTCAAAGTAATTTTCTCTGTCTTCCCTTGATTGTCCACCACAATCTTCATTACTATGGTCTCCTTGAGTCTATAGGTGCTTTCAATTTTTTCCATTTGAGAGAGAACAAGAGAATTTGAGGAAATGAGGATTTAGGGTTCGAGCACTTTAGATTTACAAAAAGCAAGTAAACCTTCACTCTTCCTGATGATTATCTTATATAGGCAGCGACCCATTTTTAGGGGGTACGTATCATAATCTCAGCTTCAGATGGATAATTAACGCTGAGATTAGCAGCTAATGAACCACCCTAGTAAAACGGTGAGTTTTGATAGGGACGGTTCAAATTCAAATTCACATCATTTTGAAACGTAGTGCTTGAATTAAAAATAGCAAAACTGAATCTGATGCTGTAACATTAGGGATAATGACGATGTTTATCCACTTGTCTTCTCAGGGTTTGATCTCTAACACTTAGCCAAAAATTTGAGATTGTCATTTCCTTCCTTATTCTTCTTCAAAGTGGATTTTCCATACCATTTAACTACCTCAGAGTTATGAATTGCTCCTTTGGTAATGGCTTGGTGAAAATGTTAGTGCACTGTTCTTCAGAAGAAACATACTCCAACTTGACATCTCCTCTTAGTACATGAAATCTAATGAAGTGATGTCTGATATTGAAATGCTTCATTCTTCCATACTGGACTGGATTTTTGGATAAATCAATTGCATTCTTATTGTCACACATGACTTTGAGACAATTAGACTTGATTCCATAGTCTTCCTATTACTGTTTTATCCAAAGGAGTTGGGCTACACAACTTCTTACTGCCATGTACTCAGCTTCAACTATACTCAGCACAACTGAAGTTTGCTTCTTGTTGTACAAGAAACAAGGCATTCTCCAAGGAAGTGGTATCCTCCTGTGTACTTTTTCTATCCAATTTATCCCTTCCATAGCCTGCGTTTATGAATCCATTAGAAGTGAAATCTGAACTGTTGGGATACCATAGACCTACTTCACTTGACCCTTGCAAGTACCTGAGAATTCTCTTCACAGCTGCTAGATCAGATTCTCTGGGATCAGCTTGCTAACAAGCATAGTAGCACACAGCATGCTGTATGTCTAGCCTGCAAGCAGTGAGATAAAGAAGAGAACCAATAATTCCTCTATAGAATTTGCTATCCACAGGTTTTCCAGCTTCATCTTTACTTAGTAAAGTATCAATGGCCATGGGAGTTGACATTGGCTTTGAGTGTACCATGTCAAATTTCTTCAGGACTTCTCTTGCATATTTAGCCTGACTAATGAAAATTCCATCTTCAGTCTACTTGATTTGAAGACTAAGAAAGAAATTGAGCTCTCCCATCATAGACATTTCGAACTCGCTCTTCATTTGTTCGCTAAATTCCTTGCACAGCTTTTCATCAATTCCTCCAAATTATGATATCATCAACATATATTTGGACCAGCAACACATCTTCTTTTCTTCGCCTAATAAATAGAGTTGTATCTACTTTTCCTCTTTGATAGCCTTTGCCGATTAAAAAAATTGGTCATCCTCTCATAGCATGCTCTTGGTGCCTACTTTAATCCATAGAGAGCTTTCTTCAATTTGAAGACATGCTCAGGATATTTGGCATCTTCAAATCCTGGAGGCTGGTGAACATATACTTCTTCTTGAATGAATCCATTTAAGAAAGCACTTTTCACATCCATTTGAAACAGTTTGAAATTCATATGGGATACGAAACCACAGAGGATTCGAATGGCTTCAAGTATGGTTACTAGAGCATAGGTTTCATCATAATCAATGCCTTCCTGTTAGTTGTAGCCTTGAGTGATAAGCTTGGCTTTGTTTTTGATAACATTACCATCTTCATCAAGTTTGTTCTTGAAGACCCATTTGGTGCCAATTATAGATTTTCCTTTGGGCTTAGGAATTAGATCCCAAACATCATTGCATTTGAACTGACCTAGCTCTTCTTACATTGCGATCATCCAGTAATTGTCTCCTTCTGCATCTTCAAACTTCTTGGGTTCGATCAATGATATGAATGTTGGATGACTCATCATCCTACTGAGCTATCCTCTTGTCATTACTGGATTGTGAATATCATCGACTATGTTGTTAAGTGGATGGTTGCGATGAGCTCTAATCTCTCTAGGTAGACTTGGGTCAACTACTAGAGGATTGACAATTGGATGCTGAGGTGGCGGTTGATCTTCTCCATCGTTGAAGTTAATTGAGAGATCTTCATCGTCATCTTTGGTTTCCTCAGCATGGACATCTTGAGTTGAGTTGGTAACTCAGCTTGTGGCTTACTGAGCGAATTTGAAAACTGAGTGGCTCCTTCATCTTCTTCGTTTGGATGTCTTTCTGTAATGTTAGTTTCATCGAAATCTACATGCATAGACTCCTCTAAAAGACCGATACGCTAGACATATATTCTATATACCCTACTATTAGTTGAGTATCCTAAAAAGATACCTTCATCAGACTTATGATCAAACTTTCCTAATTACTCTTTGGTGTTAAGAATAAAACATCTACAGCCAAAAGATCTGAGGTAACCAATCTTAGGCTTACGCCCTCACCAAAGCTCGTAGGGAGTTTTCTCAAAAGTTGGGCGAATTAAAACCCAATTCAAGATATAACATGATGTGTTAAAAGCTTCTCCCCAAAAGTATTTTGGTAGATTATTATCACTCAGCATGGTTCGAGCCATTTCAACTATGGTCATATTCTTCCTTTCTACAACCCCATTTTGCTAAGGAGTATAAGGAGAAGAGAAGTTGTGCTCAATGCCATGCACTGAACAGAATTCTTTGAAATGGAAATTCTGAAATTCACATCCATGATCACTTCGGATTCTACTGATATTAGTTCCTAGTTCATTCATTATCTGATTACTAAGCTTGACAAAAGATTCATAAGTCTCATCTTTGCTACTCAGCAAGATTACCCATGTGAATCTCGTGAAGTCATCTATAACTACTAGAGTGAATCTCTTAGCACCTAAACTCATAGGTTGAATTAGCCGAAGAGGTCTAGGTGTAGAAGCTCCAATGGTCACTTAATTACTACATGTTTTATAGATCTAAAAGATTTCTTTACTTGCTTACCAAGCTGGCAAGCTGAGCAGAGTTTATCCTTTTCAAAACTGATGATGGTAACCCCACAACTAATTGCTTTTTGGCCAGTTTGGACAGAATGTTCATATTGATATGACCCAACCTTCTATGCCTTAGCCAAGCATTATCCTCCTTAGATATGAGACACACATTAGAGGAGCTAGGGGATAAATTGACCATATAAACATTATTGGTTCTAGGAGCACAGAGTATGATTGAGTTAGTCTTACTATTAATTATTGAGCATCCTGCTGAGTTGAAAATAACCTTCTTGCCTCTGTCGCAGAGCTGGGCTACACTGAGTAGGTTGAACTTCAGTCCTTTGACTAGAGACACCTCTTCGATTAAGGGAGACATGCCAACAGTGCCACAACCTACAATCTTGCCTTTATGGTTGTCTCCAAAACTGACACTTCCATTTCTCTTGCATTCCAATGAGATGAACTAACCTTCATCTCCTATCATATGCCTTGAGCATTCGCTATCCAAATGCGACATTTATGAGTAATCATCGGATCTAAGGCTCACCTGCAAAACAGTTTAGTTTTCTTCGGTACCCATGCTTTTGAGCTGGGTCCTCCTTTGTTAGCAGTGCTTATGTTTGTCCAATCATATTCATTATAATAACCATTTTTATGTCTACATTTTACTGTGACATGTACAGTTTTCCCACAAAAACTACACATAGTTTTTGTTTTGGGCTGGCTCGCTTTTTTCTTTTTAGAGGATTTGTTACTCTTTGAATTGCGAGTTTGATTATTTGTAATTTGATTGTTAGTAGGAGGAGGATCCTGTTTCTTCTTTAATGCTGATATCTCAGCAGTCAGCTCATTTAATTTGATAGCGAGCTTGCTGATAGCACATTCTTCATACTCAACTTTTTCTTGAAGAAAGCGGATATCAAGCGATAAGGAAGTATTAGTAACTTCCACATCGTCACTTCTCCTCACTATCACTTTGACGTTTTTCATTATTTATTTGTTAATTTCATTACATCAAAGAGAATCTAGGCGAATTCTTCAATTCACAAAGGAATTTCAGAGTGTACCTCATTTTGATGAGTTTTTCCCATATCATGCTCAGCTTTAGAGTTGTCAGTGGAAGAGTTTCTACCAAAGGTAGATGCTAAGCTTTTGCCTTGATTTTAGAAGGCCATCAAGAAGAGATTGGTTGAATCAGTAACTTCTTCATCAGAGATGAAGATTCTTCTGAATCACTCTAAGTGGCAGCAAAAGCTTCATTCTTCTTGGAGAATCTCTTCTTGAATCTATCCTTCTTTGCCTTTGGACATTTTGATTGAATGTGGCCTTTCTCTCCATAGCCAAAGCATTTGATATCTTTGTTGTTATCCTTTTTGAGTCCTTCCTCAACTCCATGTTGGTGTTGTGTTGACTTGATTTTAGCCGGAAACTTCTTCTGGTTGAACTTCCCATCCTTCTTCATAAAGCATTTGAAATGCCTTGTAAGAAGAGCCATGTCTTCATCAGAGTCGCAGTTGGTAGACTCATCAGATGAGTTTACTTTGAGGACAATGGCTTTGCTTTCCTTGCTCCAATTTCTCATGGAGTCATCTGAGTATTTTCTCAGCGACATCTCAAGAGTCAGCAAGGTGCCTATCAACTAATCATAGCTGTAAGTCTTAAGGTCAAGAGCTTCCTTGATTGCGCTCTTCTTGGAATCCGACTCTATTGTGAGAGTACGGAGAATTTTCTTGATGAGCTCTTCCTCACTGAACTCCTTTCCAAGTCATTTCAGTTCATTAACAATATTAATGAACCCGATATTCATACTCTGAATACCTTCATTGGCAGCCATCGAGAACATCTCATACTCTCTTAGCATGAGGTTTATCTTTGACTCCTTGACCTTGTCTATCCCCTCATAGGTAATCTTCGGTTTTTTCTAGATTTCCTGTGCTATTTCACATCTTGAGACCCTGTTAAAATCTGTAAGATTAAGTGCACAGTGTAAGTAATTAATAGCTGTGACATTCTCTTTGAGAAGCCTCAGATCAACGTCATTGTAGTCCTCTGGATCTACAGGTCTACGCACACCGTTCCTGACCTCAGTAGGAACTCTGGGACCAAGCTCAATTACGAGCCAAGCCTGCATACTTTGAGACTAGATGAAGTTCTTCATACTACTCTTCCAGAACGTATAATGATTACCATCGAATAAAGGAGGTCTGGTAACAGAAATTCTTTCTCTCAGAAGAACTGACTGACCAGAACTTGAGCTGAAGTTATTATATGCATTTAAGGATCTGACTCAAGAAGGTTAGTCTTAAAGTTGAGCAACTGCTCTGATACCACTTGTTGGTTAGTAAATCGGCTAATAACAACAGCAGAGGAGGGTGAATGCGAATATTGGGTTACTTTTTAATATCATTTCATTTTAAAGTTAACTCAGTATAGTTTTTATATGCGTGCTGAGTGCGATATAAAAATGTATAAACTATTAAGCTCAGCTGGCACAGTTTATCTTCAACCTCTTACTAAGTGAGGATAACTCAATATGAGTTGAATTAACAAGAAAATATGTGAGAGATGAATGACCAAGAAGCTGATGAAGCTAAGCGCTTAGAGTTAGAATGATTACACCTGAGATTTTATCCTAGTTTAGCCCCTAGCCTACCTCCAGTCCCTAAATACCTTCTCCGAGCTTTAATCCACTAGTGATTCGTTCCGTCAATAGGCGGAGAAGCTTTTACACCGGGTAGACAAGATTATAGAAAGTACCTTCCTTTCTAACTACCACTCAAACACAGTTTGGGTACCCTTCCCAAACAGACACTCAAGATTGGGTAGATACTATTACAGAAAGTTCCTCGTTTCTAACTACCACTCAGTTTCGGTACCCTTCCCAAAATGATTCTCAAGATTTCAGATGAGATTTGCGAACTGAATTCAACTTATAAAATGTTGAATCCTTACAATGTTATCTCTCAGTATTGATTCTCTCTTTTACAAATAGATATAGAAGTGGTTGTTTGCTGATTACTTGATTTTGAATTTTTGGGAAGTTAGAATGATTTGCAGTGACTTAGCTCTTAGGAAATTCAAGGTGATTCACCGTGTTCCCATTCCTTCAACGTCTGCTTCAATTTTCTATTTATACATGAATCTCTGTGAAGTAGCCGTTGTAGACTTCTTATCTTTGTAGTTATTTAATATTTTATCTCTTCACATCTTTCAAATCTTCCGGTTGGAGATAGTTTCTGGGACATTCAGAGGCAGAAAATTGAAAGTTGAGGCGAGATAAACTTCCATTGGTGAAGCTCTTTTGTCTTCAAGCAATACTATCTTGGAGAAAGAGATGCATGTAAAGAAACATGTAATCTTGATTATTTGGTGTTGTTGACATGGACTGACACGCACGGAGACACTAAGGAATGGTGGTTGACAGAGGTGCACTCTTCTTGGACTTTTGTGGAAAGATTCCAACAGTCTTTAGTGAAAGAGAGCCATTTTGACTTGTAGTGAATATTCTATTGTTTGTTGCATAATTTGACCTTAAAAGCAACAAAAGAATATTCTGTTTCTTCACAGAAACGATTAGTAGTACAGCTGTCATTTAATTCACAAAGTATCATAGTAAAATGCTTTTAATTAATAAAAGCTACACTTAGTTCATGCTGAGTGGTTATTGCTTAAACTGCATAGTACTAAGCATGGACTCAACTGAGCAAAGCTGAACTCAGCTTTTCCTATCTAAGCCATAACTTAATTTCATATAGCAAACTAAGTTGTTTTTCCACAACACTAAAGTTAGCTTTAATAATTAAGAGTATACTTAGTACCTAATTAAATTCACTAGCCTATTCGGTTTTCTATTTCCAAAACGTTTCAAGTACTGTTAGGTACTAATTAACTTGGGTTCTACACTACCGATAAGTTTAAGTGGAGTAATATCTAGTAGTGTTCTTACTATGAGTTTTATATGCTATACTCGAATAAGTCCTATAAGTATTGAGTGTGTTTAAAGTGTTGGGAAACTATAGCCATAATACTTTGAAAGTGATCGATAAAGGATGAGGGTATTGAGAGAAAAAATCAAAAGAAAGAGACGATAACCAATGAGTGAGGAATGGTACGGAGTACAAACTGTAACCATTCAATGAGTGAAAAAAAGAAAAAGTAGCATAGCACAAAAAATGGTGTAAATTACAAATATGTACTTCAAAAACATATGCTTAAAAAATGAGAGAAAGTGGTATAGAGCATAAAATGCAACCACTAAAAAAGGGGAGAGTGGTATGGAGCATAAAATGCAACCAGTAAGAGTGTTTTTGGCATCCTAGGTTACCTAAAAATTTCCTTGAGATCAAACTTTCCAAAGTGTGCTTCTTTTTTCCTTTATACTTTATACTATACTTGAGAGAAGGTAATATTTGAGTAAGCATATAACACTTATATGAAGATGTGATTCAGTTGACCCTCCATTAAGAGTAAAGGTATAAAACTAGACTATATTAATTGTACATTACTAATTTGTGTGAAATTTCGAACCTTTACTTGAATCTTATGCAACGTGGGAATGTGATACTCACTACAATAGTCTTTCACTAAATGAGGTATGAACTTGAATACTAATTTATATACTTCTGTTGTTTTTACCTTGAGGACAAGTCAATAGTTAAGTGTGGGGGTGTGATAAGTGTATAATACACTTATTATCATGACATTTTCAATCATTAAACGTTATGGTTTTGTTTCATTTTATACTTCATATAAAAGATTTCACGTGGTATGTAGTTGTTTTTTTATGCAAATGTAGAAACAAGGTAAATCTTGGAAGTAAAATGTACAAAGTGGAATTCTATGGAAAAAGAGTGAAAAAGGTGCAAAAAGATGTGTGAAACTTAAGGAATTGGCAAAGGATCGAAGATGTCAAAGATCGGTAGAAATCGTAAAGAGGAATAATGTGAAAAAGGCATGTCACGATCGTGACACATATATCGCGTTCGTGACTTGTTAACCTTCACAACAGAAAGTTGACAACCAAGAATTCATGATCATGACATACATTCGCGGTCATGACCTTGACAGTTTTTGGTCAACTCTTCTCTTCTTTCAACCGCCGGATAAGAACAACCACCATCAACTACCAAATGAAAAGACACCTTTTGGAAGTCAACCAATCATGAAAAGGTGCCTTTCCATTGTGGATGAGGATGAATCTTTGCATCCAATCAAAATGAAGTGATACAACTCTTAGACAATGGACATGACTCTTCGTTTGGATAGACGTAACCCTTCACACTCTATAAATAAGGCTTCAAAACTCACCAATTTCATGGGTAGCACATGTGGTGCATGGTTATGGTATGATTAGAAGGCATTGAATGATAGTTTGCGTGTATAGATAGAGAGTGTAATATCTAGATTTTGCTACGTTCAAAGTCTTAACAAGAAAAAAGCATAAGTGATTCGATTCCTATTTGGATCACTATATTTCTACACAAATTCGAGCATTTATTGTATGAGTGTAATTGCAAAGCACTTATCAATAAAAATTTTCATTCTTTAATATTCTTTTATTCGAAATTCACAAAAAATAGCCTCCTAGAGGAGGTTCTGTATGAGTCGAGACTGGATTCAACGTAGATGCAGGAATTGCGAGAATTGATGGCTCTCATTAAAGAGTGGGTACGGTTTGATCAACATTAGCTTTCACTTGGATACCTTACAACTTTACTTTGTTTTCTTCTTATACTTTCTATTTCTAAGTTTATGATATGTCTGTGTGTCATAACGAGTAATTCATTTTGCGTCATTTATATTAATCAAGTTATATGTTTCGATTTAACTTTAAGAGTGATTTCTGGGTTAACAAGATTGTATATAATCACTGGATCTATGATTAAAACGTTGTTTAGTGAGCCAACATTTTTAGAGTGGTAACTTGCTAAATATGGCTATGTGAGAGCGACCCTACTAAGCATAGTAATATAGCTATATAGGTTCTTATAAGTGTCATAATTCTTTTACCCTAGACTTAGAAAAGTCCTCTCATGTGTTGCTCTGCGGTGAATTATTGAATATCAGGGTGTCTAGAACCTTATTTGTTGAATTTATCTAGTGTACGAAATATTCTTGTTGATTTTGCATATTTTTCTCTATTTAACTTGTTCGTAGGAATATCTCTATATTTTACATCTTCTCTAGTCTGTTCATACATCAATCCATTCATCCGTCTATCATCCAAACCCCTCCAATAAAAATTCCATATTTTCATTTAACCCGTAACTCTAGTTGGTCTTTAGAACCAAATTCCTTCCCTGTGGGATCGATATCTTTTAAAACTACATCGAAACTGTATACTTGCAGTGGTCACCATTTTTCTATTTTGATAAGCAGTATTGACAACACTTATTCATATTTTGAACTTTTATCTTATCGGTAGAAAGGTGGGGAACAAGGTTTTTGGCTTCATCACTGAATATAAGCCCTCAAAATAAATAGAGTCAAAATCTTACGATCAATTGAGCAACTTGAAGAGCCATTATTACTTGAAAAAGAGCCGGATCTTGTCTTGGAGATGACCACAGCTAAACAGACTAAACCCGAGAAGGAGGAGGCAGTTGAAGATCCAATCATGGCATTTACAAAATCCATCAGCAAGTTGATGAAGAAGAAAGGCGACACTCTAAACTAGACCATATCAAATACTATTAGACTCATGATGGAAAAGCTTGCGTAGGCCACACTTGAAGCATAGGAAACTCCTGACGCTCCCACTACAACAAATGAAGACCCTTAGCATGTGGCTAAAGAAAAAATGATGTAATTTTGAACATTTCAGATGTTTTTGACAACTTTTCCTATGAGGCTAATGCAATGAAATACAGTGATTTTGCTTACTTGTTTGGTGTTCTGCCCGATGGCACCATACATTCATGTGATCATACACATAATGTCTTTAACATACATGATACGTCATTAAATGAAATTAACTTAGGTACAAATGAATCACCAAAAATGGTGACAATTTCCAATTATTTGACTCTTGATGAAAAAGGAGAGATAACAAATGTACTTAGACGTCACGTGGTAGCCTTCGCTTGGTCATACAATGACATGCCCAGACTAGACAGACAAATCACGGTGCACCATATCACAACTGACCCTCGGATCAAACTCGTTATGCAGAAGCTGCGTCTCTTGAGACCTGAATGGGTGGAAAAAGTCAAGGTAGAGTTAGCGAAAGAGATTGAGGCTAAGTTCTTGGAAGTAGTTGAGTGCCCGACACGGTTAGCCAACATCGTCCTAGTGGAAAAGAAGGATGGTAAGACTAGAGTCTACATGGATTTTAGGGATCTGAATAAGGCCTCACCCAAGGATGACTTCCCCCTACCCCACATGGACATTTTGGTAGATAGCGCAGCTATGTACTCCTTCATAGATTGATTTTCAGGTTACAACCAGATCATAATGGCCATAACAGACAAGGTCAAAATTGCTTTCATCACGGAATGGGGTGTCTACTATTACAAGGCAATGCCAATTGGGTTGAAAAACACCTGGGTAACATACTAGCGAGCCATGATAACCTTGCTCCATGATATGATTCACTAGGAGGTCAAAGTCCATGTAAACGATATGCTCGTCAAATCCAATACTATGGAAGAGCACCCGTCTATTTTGGACAAATTTCTTACAAGGATAGAAAAGTACAACCTGCTCCTGAACCTGAAAAAGTGTATATTCCTTATAACTTCTAGCAAACTTCTAGGCCACATAGTCAGCCAAAAGGGAATTGAGATGGACCTTGACAATAATCGAGCTAATAGGGAAATGATGGCACTAAAAACAGAGAAAGAAGTGTGATCATTTCTGGGGTCGCTACAATATGTCAGTAGATTCATCGCCAGACTCAACACAATCTGTGAACCGATATTTAAATTGCTAAGAAAAGACAAACCAGTGGTCAGGAACAACCAATGCCAGATTACTTTTGACAAAATCAAACAATACTTGATAAACCCACCCATCCTTCGCCCACTAAAACCTGGAAAACCCCCGATCCTATACTTAGAAATTGAGGAATCATCGGTTGGAGCAATGCTTGTGCAAGAACAGGAAGATAGGAGTGAGCATGCAATCTACTACCTAAGTAAGAAATTACTTGAATACGAGTTGCGCTACACTCTGGTAGAGAAGATTTGTACAATAATGGTTTGGCTAAAAAGAAAGCTACGCCACTACTTCCAATCGTACAAAATACAAGCGGTCTTAAAGATTAAACCGATGAAATACCTGTGCCAATCACCAACACTCATCGAGAAACTCTTACGGTGTACTATTATTATCAGAATTTAACATCGAATACGAAACCAAGAAAGTAATCAAGAGATGAGCAGTCGCTGAATTTTTGGCAAATTAACCGTTAGAATTTGATTACTTCAAGGACCTCGAATTCCTAGATGAAAATTTAGTGTTAGAAGAGGCTCGAAATGAATGAAAAATGTTCTTCGATGGTGCGATAAACAAAAGTGGAGCCAACCTACGTATCATCTTGACAACCCCACAAAATGAAGTCATACCACTTTCAAAACGTTTAGAGTTCCCGGTAATAAACAATGGTGCCGAATATGAGGATTGTCTATTTAGATTAGAAGCGCTTCGGAAGGTACGAGCAAAAGAAGTATCAATAGTTGGGGACTAGGCTCTGGTCATCAGAGAAGTTACTAGAGATTGGGAAATCAGGGAAGAATCACTCTGTCCTTATGTGGAAGCAGTATGGAAGACCTCCCAAAAGTTCAAACAATGTGTTTTCAAACATGCACAAAGGGATGAAAACCAAATAGCTGATACACTCGCTACACTAGCATCAATCTGGGAAGGTCCCCAGACTCAACCAATAAAGCCGGTTATCCTTTAGATAGCCAAAGAACCTTTCTACTATCGCCTAGTGGAAACTAAGGATGAGCAAGCCACTGATAGTTATTTCTTCGATATCGTCACATTTTTGCAAATCGGGGAATACCCAAAGGGAGCAACGGATTCAGAATGAACTTTACTACGATGGTTGGCAATACAATTTAGATTAGTAGATGGAAATCTGTTTAAGCTCACACCAAAGGGGTTCTTATGAAGATGTCTCACTGAAAAGGAGGCACTATTGGTCATTCACCGGACACATGCGGGAGATTGTGGACTTACATGAATAGGGTAGCACTTGTAAAGAATATGCAGCGCCATAGATATTTTTAGACAATGATGGTCTCAGACTGCATAGTTGAAGTATGAAAATGTCATGAATACTAGATTTATGAGGACATCGGCCACTTACCCCCATCCGAGCTCCATAGCATATATACTCTTTGGCCATTCTCAGCGTGGAGAATCGACATCATTCGCGAAATTCGGCCTAGTTCAACTAAGGACATTGGTTTATCATTGTAGTAATAGACTACTTTTCAAAATGGGTAGAGGCTGAATCTTTCACCAATATCACCGCAAAGAAGATGGCTAAGTTCATAGAAAAGCACATTTTCGCTCGATATGGTATCCCGCATCACATCGCATCAGAAATGGGTTTCTTTTCCATAGAGCTACATAAGATTTGATAGAGAAATATGGGATTGAGCATCATTGATCATCACCATACAGAGCACAAGCCAATAGGGTAGTAGAAGCAGATAACAAATTGATCAAGAAAATTTTAAGCAAAATGGTTATCACCTACATAGATTGGATTGATAAACTTCCATTTGCAGTATGGGGGTACAGAACCAACATAAAAAATCCTACTGATAAAAAACTGTTCTCATAAGTATACTGGATGGAAGTAGTCCTACCAGTTGAAATGGAAGTAAGATCTCTTCGGGTAGCCCTAAAAGCAAGATTAAAGGAATCAGATTGGGCAAGAGCTAGGTTTGAACAGCTAAACATGATAGATGAATAGTGTTTAAAAGCATTGGACCACTTGTAGATGTATCAACAATGCATGGCTAGGGCATATAAGAACAGGGTCAAATTCAGAAGCCAACCTTTGAAAGTGGAAGACCTGGTTTTGAAGTAAATGAAACCGTCAAACGTGGATGTTCGGGAAAGTTTAGCCTAAACTGGGAAGGTCCTTACATCATGAAGAAAATTCTAAGCAGAGGAGCCTCCAAGATCATGGATATGGATGGGAACAAATTCGTCAACCCGATTAACCAAGACAAGCTCAAGAACTACCACATTTAGGGCCAAAAAGAAATAAATCAGTAAAAGCAGTACACAAAAAAGGAAAATTGTCAAAAGTCAGTCTGTCAGCTGGCACTTGGCTAGTTGGGCAACAAGTAGGACATTTTTTTATAAAAAAATAATAATAAAAGTCCATTGAGTTGAAAACCCGTAAAGGGTGACTCAGGCAAAAATTAGGGCATTGTGAGGAATAGAGGGACCGCGAGTTAGAAAACATGTTCTAGGCTAGCTGGTGACCGGATTCAAATCATTGGAAAATTTGTATCCTTTTTAAAATCATTTATGAAATGTTATTATTGTTGCAAGATTTATGTTTATGTTACATGGATGTGTACATGTAGAATATCACAAGTAAACATAACAAATTTCAATAGAGTCTCATAATGTCAAAACAAATTAAATAGTTAAACACACAAGTCTAAAAAATGAATGGTAAAAAAATATAGAACTACGGGTACCAATCATTCTAAAGAGGATGCTTCCTCGAAGTATAAAGAAGACGATCTTAGCCATGCTCGTCTCGCTCTCGGTATCAGGACTACTCCTAATCTCGTCCAGCCATCTGCGGTAAAACTCATCAGTATCCGTGGTCTCTGGGGCACTGTAATCTAAAGCAATATGGTAGCCCATGCCCAAAGTCTCCGTATAGCATCTAGTGTGTCGGGACCAAAGTCATGAAATAGGGTCGAACATAGAAGCTTGGGAACTCACTACTGACTGATAAGTGTATAATTACACTTATTATCATTATAATTTTACACACTAAACACTATAGTTTAAGTTATTTTTATACTTCATATAAAAGATTTCATGTGGTATATAGTTATTTTTTATGCAAATGCAGTTACTAGGTAAATCTTGGGAGTAAAATGATCTAAAGTGGAATTCTATGAAAAAAGAGTGAAAAATGTGTAAAAAGATGCATGGAACTTAAAGATTTGGATTAGGATCGAAGCTGTCAAAGATCAGTGAAGTTGCAAGGAGAATTCTGAAGAAAAATGCAATTCATGGTCCTGACAATCATTCGTGGTCGTGACTTATTCTTCTTCAGAACAGAAGTCTGCCAATCAAAGATTCACAGTCGCGACATGTATATCGCGGTCGTGACTTGAACGGTTTTCTAGTTTTATCTTCTTAACTACCAACCGCCAGATTAGCATAATCAACCGCCATCTATTATAGACTAAAAGACACTTATCAGAAGTCAACCAATCATGAAAAGGTGCCTATCCATTGTGGATTACATTGAAGCTTCTCAACCAATCACAATGAAGTGATGCAATCTTTCACCAATGGACACGACTCTTCGTATGGATAGACGTAACCCTTCAAACTCTATAAATAGGGCTCCAAACTTCACAATTTCGTGTAGAGTGGATGTGGCAAGAAGATCAGGGTTACATATAGTGTGTGTTTAGATAGAGAATTCGCTACGTTTATAAGTGCTAGTGAGAAAATGTTTAAGTGATTCGAATCCCTGCTGTTTCGATCACTAGATTTCTCTATATTCTCGAGCGATTATTGTATAAGTGTACTTGCAAATTACTTATCAATAAAAGTTTTCGTTCTTCAATATTTGCTTATTCGATATTCGCAAAGAATAGTATCCTAACAGAGGTTCTGTATGGGCCGATACCAAAGTCAAAGCAGAAGCAGGTATTGTGGGAATTGACGACTCCCATTAAAGAGTGGATACGATTTGATCAACTTTAGCTTTCACTTTCATGCCTTACAACCTTGCTTTAAATCTACTTATACTTTCTATTTCAAAGTTTATGATATGTCTATGTGTCATAATGCGTATTTCATGTTTAGTCTTTTATGTTAATCAAGTTATATGCATTGGAGTTAATTTTAAGATTAATTTCGAGGTTAACAATATCGTGTATAATCACTGGATCTGTAATATAAAGCTGTTTAGTGAGCCAACATTTTTGGAATGGTAACTTGCTAAATATGGTTATGTGAGAGCGACTCGTACTAAGCACAGTATTAACGTTGTCCAGGTTTATATAATTGTCTTAATTCGTTTGCGCTAGATTCAGAAAAGTCGTTTACTGTGTTGCTCTGCGGTGAATAATTGAATATCTGAGTATTTAGAATCGAGTCTTTTAGATTAGTTTAGTGAATCGTAACATCTTTGTCGAACTTGCATGCTTTCTCTGCTATCCTTATTTCGTAGGGAAAATCTATATATTTAGGTTCTCTAATCTTTCATACCTATATTTACTCATTTTTCATTCTAATCCTTCTTTCCCAAAACTTAACTTTATGATATTTTATTTTCTTTATTTTATCTTCCTTTCGATCTTTAGAACTAGTCCTTCCATGTGGGATTAATATCTTTTAAAACTACATCGTAACTGTATACTTGCCATTATTATCATTTTTCTGTTTGATAAGAGGTACTGACAACACCTATATTTTTCATGAACAAGTTTTTGGCACCATTGATATATAGCCGAATCTTGTGAACAAATTATTAAACTTATCAGTAGAAAAGTGACGAACAAGTTTTTGGTGCCGTTACCGGGGAAGGCAAGTGCGTTCTCGAAATCGAATTGTCCGGGAAGGTAAATACTTTCTAAAAATCATTTGTTTGTTTTATTTTCTTTTACCATACAATTTTCTAAATTTCATTCTAGATGTGAAAAGATTATGAAATAATCATCTTGGAGGTGATACGTCATAATATTCCACCTTAATTCTTGACAAATAGAAGATTTTCTTCTATTTTTCCTTTTCGCGTTCGTGACTGTCTATCACGCTCGTGAATTCCCTACGAAACTTTCTGTTTCTTGTTTTTCATATAGTCAAGTTCGCGACCTAGGATCACGATAGCGATGTGAGCGAAAACTGCAGCAGTTTTGGTAGTTTTTCGATGATTTCTCTCAAATTCTACATATAGGGTTTGATTCTCATAACTCCTCACTTCAGATATCCAAAATTCCTTTCTTTTCAATTAAAAATTTCTATTTTAAACCTTGAATTCAATGAATCCTTTTTCATCAAAATGGTTCACTCAAACAAATCTGTTCTTATTCCTCCTTCAGACTTGCAAGAATGGTATGAAGCACCTTTTCCTATTCACTCTCGAGAGGAAGGTGATCATTTCGAAACCATCAGAGATGTAGATTTCACTAGTTCTTATGTCATTCATAAGAATAGTTTCATTCAATTAGGAATCTCTAAAAGGGTAATGTATTACCTTTAAATCCTAAACATGGTTCTATATTCCTCTATGAATATTGGGAACAATGAAGATAACTGCAAGGAAATGTTGATTTCGTTAGTATGGACAAATACTAATATGAAATGTTTAGAGTATCAACATCAAGGAAAGAAGTATAAATTGTCGAGGAAGAAGTTGGAGCAGAATTTGGGGTTCCCTAAAGATTGTTACTATAAAATGCTTCCTGGCTGGAATCCTGTACCAACGTGGAATCGCTTAACGGGCCAAACTGATTACGAATAAGAATCTGCCTATAACCGGTGGATTCGTGATCCTTGTTTGTTGGCACTACACTTTTACTTAAGTGGAGCGCTGTTTGGAAAATCCAACACCGATATTGTCACACCTGAAGAATTGTTTATCTTGGAAGCAATTCTAGAGGGCACACCTATCGAAGTCTCTAGTATTATAATGGAGACCCTCATGTCTATAGCACAAAATCCTGAATTAACCGAATATGGGTGCCGGAAAATGGCAAATCTATTGGGACAGATAGGAAGCTTACCCTATTTCACGAAAATTTTCACTAGTGAAGACGTAATTCTGGAGTTAAGAATGGAAGTCTTCTTTGAGAAAAATTTCTTAATAAGTTGCATTGGTGAGAATGGAATAACCTATGATTGGAAATCGTGGGATGAACGAGTAGAAGCCGATAAAAAGCGAGAAAGAGAAATTTTTAGGGAAGAAAGGAGTAGTTCAGCCAATCTTAAATACAACCATTACAACTCGTGAATTGACACGCGACAGATGTCTGTAATCGCCATTAACGGCTAGTTTTGAGCCTAAATGGCTATAATCCCATTTATGACCAATTAGAGGCTTCTTAAACCTTTATAAATAGGTCTAAGTTGAAACCTAGCCACCACACCTTCTAAAAAACCTTTAAAATCTCTGATTTTTCTCATCTTCTACATTCAAACATCTAAACCTTTTCAAACCTTTTACTTCAAACCAATATGGCTCGTGTCAAGAGAGCAGCACAAAAGAGAGGAACTCAATCAATTCAAGAAGAATTTGATTGTCCTTTCCCATTAAGGACAAGAGAAGAGGGAAAGAGATTTCAGAAACTAAGCAAATTGGATATCACCAGGATGATATTCCTCAATTTAGTCTTCTTTGAAACTCTCAATCTTTGTGAAGAGATGGAAGTCTACCTTTCGGCTCTTGGTCTTGCAAGATTTGTGACTTTACGCTTTCCACAAAATCAAGATTGGATTCTCGAGTGTTTGGTAACATTCAAATTTGAAGATTCAAGGAAGAGGGCAATACAATTTTGGAATTAAGGACAACAATACACCATCACAAGAGAGATGATGGGTGAATGGTTTGGTTTCACGATTGCCAATCCTTCAAGCATGATGGATTCATTTTAACCTAATAGAGTTTGGGTAAATTTATCGGGTAAGAGAGTCTTCGATCCCAAAAATTCTCCTAATAAACTCATTAAGGATGAATGCGTTATTCTTCTCCATAAATACCTTTCCACTTCGATATTTTATTGAGTAGAAAATACAAAGGTCTAAAAGAAAGACTTGTTTGTTCTTTCTTATACTTTGATGAAACAAAAAGCAGAATTTGTAGATATTATATGAGATATGATGAAGAAGAACTCAATGAGCATGAGAAGCAAGATTGGAGTGGCTGAGATTATTACTGCCATAATCTTGGGTGCTAGAGAAGAACTCTCCTATGTCCAACAACCGGGTGAGAATTTTCGCTACATGGACAGGACTTATTTGAAGAACACCGGACTACTCCAAGAACACGAAGGTGTTTATTCTTTTTATTCCTACTCCAACCACACCAAGAAACTCAACTTGACTCAAGAAGATTCTTCCGTCGGACCATCAAATCCATCTATAAGCCATCGCAAAGGAAAAGCCTTGATGACAGAAATAGAAGAGGATGATGAAGACAAAGAAGCTCTAGAAGATTGGAAGGCTAGCATGTAACTAAAATTGGATAATTGCCAAGTGGAACTTGGAGTTATGAAGAAAGACATGAAGATTCTAAAGAAAAGTAATAAATTGATGCTTCGAAAATTACTTTCATTCTTTAGAAAGAAAAACTGTCAATTCACTCCTAGTCCCCCAGATTCTCCTTCACAATAGATCGAATTTATTCTTTTCTTTACTTTATCTTTTTCACTTATTTTTAGACTAGCTTTGATTTTTATTAAATATCTCACAATGAGGACATTGTATTCTTTAGTGTGGGGGGGCATTTGTAAAAATCCTGTAAAATCCAAAAAAATTGAATAAAAATAAAAAATCAAAGAATTTGAAAAATTTTCTTCATATTTTTGTTAATTATACATTTCTTATACTTTACTAACATTTGTCCAGGGTTATTGTGAGTGTTAGGTATTTACAAGTTTGATGTTAGTGTAAATTTGAGCGCTTGTTGAATTTGAGCGTTATTAGCATAACATTTAGTATTTGGCAAGGATGAGAGGTGAGTAGCATTCGAGAGTAACATTCCAAGTAAGTTTTGATTTATATTTCAATGCAACATGAATTAGTATAAGTTATATAGTTTTAGTTTAATGCTTCCGATAAGTTTAAGTGGAGTAATATCTAATGGTATTCTTACTATGAGTTTTATATACAAATCTCGAATAGGTCCTATAAGTATTAAGTGTGTTTACAGTGTTAGGAAACTATAGCCATAATACTTTGAAATTGATCAATAAAGGATGAGGGTATTAAAGAAAAATCAAAAGAAAAAGAGGATAACCAATGAGTTATGCAAAAGGTGAGGAATGGTACGGAGCAGAAACTGCAACCATTCATTGAGTGA
>CATIWQ010285633.1:0-19829 GCA_949673415.1 Euphorbia schlechtendalii
CCCCAGACGTTAAGCCTCACAGGACTCCAATTCCTGGAAAGAGCTAATCCAAGTGGTGACTCCACACTAAGAGATGGCGGATTTGGGGTTTGACCGATCTAAATGTTTTCGCTTTCTCTACCAAAACCATTACGGGTCCCCGATCGAGTATACTTTTTAAACACTCCGGTGGACTGCATCTCTCATCTCCTCATGCTTACAGCCCACCGCTCCGTGTCACCTGCTCATAGTGGCGACTCCGCTGGGGATTTTTCTAAAAACTTATTTTTTAAAGGTTTTAGATTTTGGATAAGTGCTGAAAATTATTGATCACATTATTCTATATTTTCTTAATTATGACATATTCATAATTTCGAATTGCAATAGAAGGGATTAGCTTGTAAGTCTAAGGTACCCCTATTACCGCGAAGCTTTCTCTTTCACTAATCTACCTCCTTGAGAAAAGATAGTACTTGTGCGGGTGGAGCACTTGTTGCCATATCGCATGTACCTCCCTCGTTAGAGGCTTAGAGTGTATTTTAGTGCAACAAGAACCTTCTACATCAATAAACCATTTACAAACTTCATGAAAATAAACCATAGGCATTTTCCTTAGGGTGGTACCCAACAAACGACCATGCATTATATTTTCTTGCAGGTACGCTCCTTAGTATCTTCATGGTACTAAGATGAACAAAACTTAGGATAGAGACTAGCCAAAAACCCTACACACGGGAGTTATATGGTTGGAAGTTTGGACGTTGCATGCTATGTGCTACGTACTTATCATTGAACAAATATCATGCTAACCACGAATTTTCTCATACCAAATCGGTGTCACATACACTTAGGGTTAGATGACACTTGAGATCATGTTACCCTACGACAACATATCACTTACCCCTTTTTTAGCAAGATGTCCACTTGACATCTGGCTATTAGCCCGTATAGGGAAAAAATACCTTTCTTTTACTACATGATGTCCACTTGACATCCGATACTCAGCCCACAAGGGGCAATAATATATCCAACAAATTACCTATGAGATATCCACTCGACGTCTAACTCATAGCCCACATGGGGCAATCACACATACCACATAACCCAAATAGGGTAAATGCCTACCCAAATAAAGTTTTCCACATCACGTGATGTCCCTGCTGACATCCGAACCTAAGCCAGCACGAGGTGAACTTATTTAAAAAATCTTACCTTACCAAATCTTCAAGGGTATATGCTTCATACCCGAATCATTCGCCCACATGAGGCAATAATTCATGTATCACCACATACCCTCATATAGTGATGACCACACAGGCATCCGAAACTCTGCCCTAATTTGGTAAAATAACCAAATCATTCATTCGATAGCTACATACGGTAGTTGTTTTCGTTTCATTAGGGTATGTCACACTGCCTACCTGAAATCAATGTGACCTCCTCATTCCATTAGATCTAGTCATAGTACGAAATCTCAAAATATCGACCTATTACCATACAGGTAACTTAGTAATTTCACTTACACCATTCATGTTACGTGTCACACATACATCGGACATATCTCAAATCCAACCCCTAGGTGTTGGATTTTCATTTCCACATATTCTTATCTTTCCCTAATGACTAAACTGTTTATTTCAAATGGATTAACATACAAGTTATTTCACATCATGGCATGCTAACCCCTTGTGAATGCAACCATACCATTAAACATCTCACATATATTCCACATCACGAATCATGTCATCTCAAGCACATGATCTGATCGTTTACTTGTGTATCAAGGGGGCTTGGAAAAGGCTTGCTTATTACCTGGTCTGTGTTTCCCAAATCATGGCCAATCTGAAGGGGATTCCATACACTAACTCAAGTGAGGACTCGATTTCTGATTCAGATTTAGTTCGACGTACGTCTTTCATGGCCAATCCACCTAAAGAAGTTACAAGGGAGGATCACCCTATCCTTACGGGGATAAAACTCGCACCAGACGCATCAATTGTCGGTGAGTGTCGAGATTGCAGCTGCCTTGAATCACTTTACTAGTAGTTAATAGCTAGCATTACTCATTCGTTAGCATACCGAGAGGGCCCAGAATGCAGCATCCAGCCCGAAGGTCACACTTAAAAATGACGGTCCAACTAGCTGGCTTGAAATAGGGGGACCTCCCACCTCACACATGGTGCCCCCAACTCCTACCACTTTTTATGAGTTTGGGGTAGGACAAAGTCAAAACCAGCCTCAAATTGGGCTACAAGGATTTAACATCGCCAATCCTTTCTAGTAGCAATCTAATAACTGATTCTTCTAAGGTCAACCTAGCCAGCCAACGTTCGTACCATGGCCTTTTTTTATCAAGGAATGACTCAATAGCATATTCCTAGCTGGAGTACGTCGGTGGCCTCACAATTCCAAGTACCTCAACTACCCAATTTCATGGCCTTTCCCTAGGGGCAATATAGCTCTTATCCAAGCACAGGGAACACTATCCTCCAACAACTAGAAATGGTGGAATTATGGCAATAATTCTTGGCCACTCAAGGTGGCCATCTCATGAATCCATACTCAGCACAACCAATAGTTGGGGATCAAGATAGCTTACCCTAAAACTTTGCAATGCCACAATTTGAAAAGTATGTGGGCTCTAGCGACCCGCACGCTCACTTAACGCATTATCAGATGGTGATGAGGGCATTAAGGGTCAGTGAACGGATGATGGTTAAGCTCTTTGTCATCACCTTGGGCCATCCAGTCAATGAATGGTACAATCATCTTTCGCTAAATATTACCACTAATTGGAATTGCCTTGCTCAGGCTATGATTGGGCATTATGGCTTCAACTCTAAAATGGAAACCACATTGCAACATTTGGAGGCTGTAAGGCAAGAGCAGGGTGAGAGCTTTAAATCCTACTATGCACGTTGGATGGCCACACAAGTCAGGCTTCGAGCTTGCTTAACTCTACCAGAGATGATAACCAAAATTCTGGACGGTGCGCTGCCAACATATAGGAAAAAGTTTGGATCATACATCTTTTAAATCTATCAAGAAGTGTTTGAGAAGGTGGATAGGATGGAGCACTTTGAATCATTGGACACATCTGAGGGGTGCTAGAAGAACCCATGATTGATGATGTAATAAATTAGCTTTTAGATACTTTGCTCACGGGACTTTTGAATTTTTAATAAATTGAACTTTTTTTACTTGCTTGATATCCTATCAATGACATCACGCATTCTCATAAGCATATACATAATGATTTTAGCACATGTGACACATCATGCCATGAAATTAATTTGGGTATAAATGGATTTCCCACAATTACAATAAAATCAAATGATTTGACTCTTCAGAGAAAGTGAGAGATAAACACACATGCTTAGACTATGTGTGATAGCATTTGCTTCATCCTAAAAAACAGAAGATAGACAGAAGGATCTCCAGACACGAAATGACCACTGTCTATTAAATCAGTAAATTAAAGAAACGAAGCATGTAAAGACCAAACTGATCGAAGCTACAATAAGGCCAAAATGTCAACAAAGCAGGTTGAGGATAAATAACCAATGCAATATCATAAACAAGGAGTCAGATCATTGAACACGTCAATAACTCCATCACATGGCTCACCATAATTCATGGGGCAATCAAGCAAAAGTCAAAATGACAAAAGAAAATTTAAGCTCCCCTAAAGGTTCAAACAACCAATACGATACTAAGGACAAAAAGGAGTCAGATCATTGAACACGTCAACAACTCCTTCGCATAGCTCGCTACAATTTATGGGACAATTGAACTCAAAAGGAAATGCTGATGATTAAGACTTATCATCACATACACCTCAAACCAGCAAAGCGGCATGAGCACCAACTAATCGATCGGAAGCGCTGAACAAGATAACAATTGAAGTCGTGGACATCGATAATGATAGATCTACAAAGTCAACCAAGTCTTACACAATTGCTATCACGCATAGGTGAAAGAAATAAATTGATAAAAAGTAGTACGAACAAAAAAATAAATTTGTAATTAGCCTGTCAATTAACACTCGGTTAGTTGAGCAAAAATTAATGTCTCTTTTCCAAATAGAAAAAGAATAGTCCGCTGAGTTGAAAACCTGAAAATGGTGACTCAGGGAAAATTTAGGAAATCGAGAGAACCACATTGGTTAGAAAACTTGAAGGGGCTAATTGATGGCAGGATTCATCAATGAATTGTCATTTTTGTTTAAGCTTTAAGCATGTGATTATTTTTATTGCTTCCATGCCAATGGTAGAATATGGCAAGTAAACATCCAAAAAATAAAAAAGGTAAAAATAAAAGAAAGAAAAAATGAGTCTGCTGGATTGAAAACCTGAAAGGGCTATCCATGTAAAAATTAAGACAAGGTTTGATAGATGAAAACCCGCAAGGGGGATCTATGCAAAAATTAGGACCAAAGAACTATCAAATTCATCATCTTTCCCTCTGAACAGTACATGACATCATATATCTCCAACACTTCAGGCAAATGGCCTCCAAGCGAGCATCGCCGACACAATGATCTTCCTCGAACCAGATCCAAGCTCTTAACTCAAATCTGATTCAACGAACCCATGGTCGTCGCTTTGAGGAAATCATCCATGGAATCCCCAATGATACAAATCCTAGGGGCAACCACGCACCAGCACAAGAGAAGGCTTCTCAATGAATGAATTCCATGACAAACAAGCATACATCATATTGTCCATGCATAAAATCATGCATACATTACATTTACAAGTAAAGATGATGCCAAACAGGGGCAACACTATCCCAGTAAACAATAAACCTCCACCTCCAAATGAGGAACCTATAAACAAGATGATGGCCCACTCAAGCCTAAAGTCAATTCAAGCCTATTTAGGTTTTACAACATTGCAGCACCACAAAAGCCTCCTAAATAACGGAGCGATATTCGGGACACCCCCGAATTTCATATCAAACTCATTTCTTCCTCATATTTTAATTTCTTATTGAAGGGGAAAAAAATTTTTCTTCGCATAAACTCAATCAAATAATTAAAAAATTCATCATAAAATGTATTAACATTATAATTTCCTCTAACTTGTCACAAGGAACCAGTCAATATCCTACTAAGGAAATTCAAGGTCGCCTTTGAAACAGATTCGAGCACTTGTCTCCAATCATTCCAAGGGACACACAATGACCACAACTGAAGAAAGAAACGGTTGTCGACCACCAAAGGGACACCGCAGAAAGAAACGATCGACCAACGCACAAGGGGCATCAAGCACCAAGGGATTCAAAAGAAGGAAAAGGACAACCCTACAAAGACATGATGTTAGAAAGGAAGGCCCAAGTCATCAACAATCAGGGACAAAGAAATCACCAACCACAACAAACAGGTATATTCTCAATCCCTCTGCTCCATTTCATGTGATCATACTGGTTATACAACTAGAAATTATCACATGAGGGGCAGCTGTGAGCACGGGATTTTGTACCAGCTCGCGCGTTCAATGATGATGGCTTTTCGGGATTTTATCCTTGAATCACACAATTTTCAAGTATCCAAACAGCTTCACATGGGAATCTTCCTCGGCTCTGAATTCAAAAGGATGTTTCTAATAAAATTATTTATTAAAAAATATGAAAATACACAAAAAAATTACAAAAACACCATGAGAAATCGGATCCAGAGCCTACCTTGCCAAAAAGTCGGGCGAGCCTCGCCAGAATGTTTGGCGAGGCTTGCCTAAAAGCTTGGTGAGCTCGCTATGCTTTCTGGCAAGGCAGGCTTCACTAGAATTTGGAGTGGAGCCTTGCCAGACTTTTTTTCTGGCGAGCCTCCTTACCAAAATTACCTACCATTTTTGGATTTTTAGGATTTTTCCTATAAATAGTCAGGAATTTTTGGAAAAACGGACCAAAAAATATGTACAGAAAAACTCTTCTTTTCAGAAGCAAAGACATGACAAACACTACAAAAAATATTTTCTTTCATTTCTTTCAATAATTTGGATCCAAAACACATTTGGATTCCAAAACTTTTGATTTTCAAATAAACTCTCTTTCATCTATTTCATATATCATTTCTTTTTTAAAGAATCCTCAAATATTCTCGGATCTAAAAAAATTTAGAACCCTTCTTTTAGATAAATAAACACTTATTTTCCATTCGAACCACAACTTAAATCAAAATGAATGAGGAACACTCCCAGGGATCATACGGATACGCTGAAGTGGATTCACGTTGAAAGGGTAAGCCTCTGAGTTCCTAGAACTGCGGATTTCGTGCTTATCATCTGCTTCATCTTTTTCTAATCTTATTTGTGGACCTAGAATCTTTTATGTAAATATTATTGTAATAATTCTTCTTCATCTTTTATTTCATTCTAATTCATATTAGAATACCCCCACGAAGGGAATACAAATTATTCTCGGATAAAAGGCCTCACATTTTTCCATGCGGTCATTTTCACTAATAAAAATTGACCAACATATGTGTAAATAAAAATGAACCATTTTTATTTAAAATTAGAATTTTCGATCATCGATGTTTTAATTATGCCATACGGGACGTTAAGCATCATAAGATTCTAATTCCTGGAAAGAGCTAATCCAGGTGGCGACTCCATACTAAGAGACGGTGGATTCGGGTTTGACAGATTTAAATGTTTTCACTTTCTCTACCAAAACCTTTCTTGGTCCCCGACCCGATACACTTTATAAACACCCCGGTGAACCGCACCTCTCATCTTCGCATGTTCTAGGCCCATCGCTCCGTGTCACCCGCTTACAGAGGGTATTCAATCCATGAATAATAGGTTCATTAATATCATTAATGAACTGAAGAGATTGGACAAGGAGTTCACCAAAGAAGAAATGGTGAAGAAGATTCTCCATATTCTCATTGTTAAATGGCATGCCAAGAAGAGTGTGATCGAGGAGAATCACGACCTTAAGACCTATAGCTATGATGAGCTAATAGTCACCTTGTTAAGCTAATAGTCACATTGTTAACTCAGGAAATTTCCTTGGGGAAATATACCAATGACTCTAAAAGGTGGAAAGGCAAGGAGAAAGAGGGAAGAGCCATTATACTAAAAGCTGACTCATTAGATGAATTCTCCAGCAGTGATTCAAATGGGCAGATGGCACTTCTAACGAGGCGATTTAAGCGCTTTATGAAGAAGGATGGGAAATTCCCAACAAAATCAAGTCAACTCAACATCGACGAGGAATCGAGGAAGGACCCAAGAAGGAGCATAGCAGAGACATAACGTGTTTTGGCTGTGGCGAGAAGGGTCATATCCAGTTGTCTTGTCCTATATAAAAAGGATAGATTTAAGAAGTGGTTTGCCAAGAAAAATGAGGCACTTGCTACCACTTGGAGAAATTCCAAGGAGTCTTCATCATATGATGAAGAAGCTACTGAATCCACCAACCTCTACTTGATGGCAATTAGAATGATAGGGTGAGAGCTCAATGTTTGCTTCCAAGAGCAATTCATCCACTACTGACTCTAAAGATGAGAAAAACAAAGGGAAAAACTCGCAAATTGAGGCACATCCAAAAATACTTTTATCAATAGAAGAGTTTGCCTAGGTACTTTCTGATGTGATGAAGCTAACTAATAAGTATGGAAAAAACATCAAAGAGATAGTGAGGAAAAGTGAAGTTCAGGAAGACACAATTGCTTCCTTATATCTTGATATCTGATTTCATCAAGAAAAAGCTAAATATAATGAATGTCAAAAAAATAAGCTCACTAAGGAAATAGATAAGTTGACTGCTGAGATAATAGTTTTAAAGGAGAAACGGGTTCTTCCTCCAGCTAATAATACATCTTTGAGTAACCAAACTCGCAATTCTAAGAGGAAGAATTCCTATACAAAGAAGAAAATGAGCCAGCCCAAAGCAAAAGCGGTGTGTGGCTTTTGTTGTAAAGCTGGACATGCCATAGGTAATGTGTAAGCATAAAAATGGTTATTATGATGAGTATGATTGGTCCATTTTAAGCACTGCTAATAAGGGAGGACCCAGCTCAAAAGCATGGGTACCTAAGAAAATGTGATTGTTTTGTAGGTGAGCTTAAGATTCACTGATGATACGAGAATGTGGTATTTGGATAGCGGATGATCTAGGCATATGATGGGAGATGAAAGCCAATTCATCTCATTAGAGCGTAAAAGAAATGGAAGTGTTAGTTTCAGAGACAACCAAAAAGGGTATGTTCTAATGTTGGTGTTTATCCTTCAATTGAAGAGGTGTCTCTAGTCAAATTAAGTTCAGCTTGATAAGCGTAGCCTAGCTTTGTGACAAAGGCAGGAAGGTTACATTCGACTCAACAGGTTGCTTAGTTATTCATTGTAAGACTGACTCAACTATACTCTTTACTCCTAGAATTAATAATGTGTATATGATTGATTTATCCCTAGGCTCCACTAATATTTGTCTTGTACCTAAGGAGGATAATTCTTGGCTTTGGCATAGAAGGTTGGGTCATATAAATACGAGCATTCGATTTAAAATAGCTAAAAATCAATTAGTTGTGGATTACCAAGTATTTCTTTGAGAAAGATTGACTATGCTCAGCTTGCCAGTTTGGTAAACAAGTTAAAAATTCATCTAGGTCTATAAATAACATAGTAACTAAGAGACCGTTGGATTTCTTCCACCTAGATCTATTTTTTCATATTCAACCTATGAGCAAAGGCCGAAAAAGATTCTCATTGGTGGTTATGGATGACTTCACAAGCTTCACTTGGGTAGTCATGTTGAGTAGCAAAGATGAAAACTTTGAGTCTTTTGTTAAACTCAATAATCAGATAGTGAATGAATTAGGAACTAAAATCAGTGGAATCCGAAGTGATCATGGAGTTGAACTCGAGAACTGTCATTTTAAGGAATTCTATTTAACACATGGTATTAACAACAACTTCTCTGATCCTTATACTCCTAAACAAATGGGTTTGTAAAAAGGAAGAATATAACTAGGGTTTAAATGGCTTGATCCATGCTGAGTGATAACCATCTACCAAAGTACTATTGTAGAGAAGCTATTAGCATAGCCTGTTATATCTTTAATCAGGTTTTAAATCTCCCAATTCTTGAGAAAACACCCCATGAGCTTTTGCGAGGGTACACGCCTAAGATTGGCCATCTCAGATTTTTTGGTTGTAGGTGCTTCATTCTAAACACCAAGGAGTAGCTAGGAAAGTTTGATCAAAAGGTTGATGAAGGTATCATTCTGGATTACTCAATTAACAACAAGGCATATATAATATATATGTCAACAGGATCTACTTATTAGAGGAGTTTATAAATGTAGATTTCGATGGAACTAACAATGTATATAGATGACTATCTGATGAAGATAAAGGAGTAAACAAGAAAGATAATCAACACAGCATACCACACGCTGTGCTTCCCAAGGTAATACAAGAGCCTAAAGTTGATGAAACTAAAGTTGATAAAGATTTTTTAATCAATGTAAACGAAGCAGAAGATCAACTGTAGCCTCAATAACCCAGAGTAGAGACTCCCATTGTAGATCCGAGTCTTCCAAGAGAGATTAGGACTCATCGCAATCACCCACTCGAAAGTATTGTTAAAGATTTTCATAATCCTATGATGACGCGAGGTCAACTCAGCCGAATGATGAGCCATCCATCTTTAATCTCATTGATTAAACCCAAGAAGTTCGAAGATGCATAAGGAGATAACTATTGGATGATCACGATGGAAGAGGAATTAGATTAGTTCAAACGTAATGATGATTGGAATCTAGTTCCTAAACCCAAAGGAAAATCAATCATTGGCAAAAAATAGGTTTTCAAAAATAAGCTTGATGAAGATGGAGTTTTTGTTAGAAACAAGGCCAAGCTTGTTGCTCAAGGATACAATTAGCAAGAAGGCACAGATTATGATGAAACCTATGCTCCTATAGCTCAACTTGAAGTAATCATGATTCAGTGTGCTTTCTCGTCACATATGAAGTTCAAATTATTTCAAATGGATGTCGAAAGTACATTCCTGAATGGATTTATTCAATAGGAAGTATATGTGTGCCAGCCTCCAAGCTTTGAAGATTAGAAGAATCCTGAGCATGTCTTCAAACTAAAGAAAGCTCCCTATGGATTGAAGCAGGCTCCTAAAGCTTGGTATGACAAGCTGAACCAATTTCATTATCAACAAAGGACATGAAAAAGGGAAAGTAGATACAACTCTATTTATCTGGTAAAAAAAGGAAGAGGCATTGCTTATCTAAATCTATGTCGATGATATCATCTTTGGAGCAACCGATGGAACTATGCATAGAGTTCAACAAGAAAATGAAGAGTGAATTTAAAATGTTAGTGATGAGAGAACTCAACTTTTTCCTTAGACTACAAATCATGCAAGGTGAAGATTTAATCTTCATTAGTAAAGAAAAGTATGCCAAAGAAGTCCAAAAGAAGTTTGATATGGAGCATTGGAAGCCAATGTCCACTCCCATGGCCATTGATACAATTTTGAGTAAGGATGAAGCTTTTAAGCTTTTAGAAAACAAGTTCTACAAAGGTATTATTAATTCACTACCTTACTTAACTGCTAGTAGGTGTTCGCCACTTTTCTAGTGATAATATAGAAGTTCTAAATATGAATAAGTGTTGTCAGTACTGCTTATTAAATAAAAAATGATAATAACTACAAGTATAGAGTTGCGATGTAGTTTTAAAAGATATCGATCCCATAGGGAAGAAATTCTGTTCTAAGGATCAACTAGAGTCATGGAACAAAAGAAAATAAAATAAGTTGAAGGTTTTGAATGGTAGACTGATAAATAGACAGATGCTTGAACAGATTAGAGAAGATGCAAAGCATATAGATATTCCCTTAGAATATGTATAGTGGAGTATAATATGCTAAATAATCAAGAATGTTTTATGCACTAGATAACTTCAACAAACTCAATTCTAGATGCCCAAATATCCTATAATTCATCGTAGAGGAACACATGACATGAATTTTCTAAATCTAGGGTAAACGAATTATGACACTTATAAAAAGATGGACAACAATAATACTATGCTTAGAACGGGGATGCTCTCACATACCCATATTTAGCAAGTTCCCACGCCAAAAATGTTGGCTCACTAAATAGCATTAAAATCATAGATCCAGTGAGTATACACAATTTTGTTAACCCCGAAACTACTCTTAAAGTCAACTTGAAAGCATATAACTTCATTAATATAAGTGACGCAAGACGAAATACTTGTTTTGACACATAGACATATCACAAACTTCGAATTAGAAAGTATAAATACAAAACAAAGTAAAGTTGTAAGGTATGCAAGTGAAAGCTAAAGTTGATCAAACCGTATCCACTCTTTAATGGGAGTCGTCAATTCCCGCAATTCCTATGTCTACTTTGAAAGCTAAAGTTGATCACCCTATCTTTGTGAATATCGAACAAATGAATGATGAAGAACATAAACTCTTATTCATAAGTGCTTTGCAATTACACGCATACAACAATCGCTCGAATTTATGAAGAAATCTAGTGATTGAAACAAGAATCGAATTACTTATACATTTTTCTCTCTAACACCTTGAACTTAGCAAAATCTATATAATTTTCACTCTCTATCTATCATATGTTGTTGCCACTCTTCCTCTATGCACCATATGCAAGAAATGATTAATTTGAACCTCTATTTATAGAGTGTGAAAGGTTGTGTTTATCCAAATGAATAGTCATGTCCATTGGTGAAAGGTTACATCATCTTCAATGTGATTGGAAGCAAGATTTCATCCTTATCTTCAATGGATAGGCACCTTTACATGGTTTCATTATCTCCAAACTTTTGTGTCTCTTTATCTGATAGTTGATGGCGGTTGATCATTCTTATTCGGCTGTTGGAAGTTGAGAAGAGTTGATCAAACCCGTCATGATCCATGAGCGTGACATACATGTCATGATCGTGAATGTAAGTTGGTAACTGACTGTTTATGAAGAATGATAAATCAAGATCGCAATAGATAGTCGTGAGCGTGATTTGGCCAATCATGAGTAGGAATCACGATCGTGACATGGTTGTGACTTATACTTTTCTTCATGATTCCTCTTTGCATCTTTACCAATCTTTGACATCTTCGATCCTAAGCCAATTACTTGCATTCGATGCATCTTTTTGCACCCTTTTCACTATTTTTGCATGGAATTCCATCTTTAATCATTTCACTCTCAAGATTCACCTAGTTTCTACACTTGCATAAAAAACAACCACATACCAAGTGAAATCTTTTATACGAAGTATAAAATGAATCTAAACCATATCATTTTATGAGTAAAAATATCAAGATAATAAGTGTAATTATACACTTATTAGTAGGCCTGATATTCAATATTCTATGTGCTATTCCGCACGTTATCAAGCTGACCCCGGAGAATCTCACTTAGCAAATATTAAGAGAATTCTCCGGTACTTGCAAGGTTCTATTGATGCAGGTATGTGGTATCCCAACAACTCAGATTTCACTCCTAGAGGATTGAAAGTTGTTGACTATGGAAGAGATAAGCTCGATAGGAAAAGCACGACAGGAGGATGCCATTTCCTTGGAGAGTTCCTTATCTCCTGATATATCAAGAAGAAAACTTCTATTGCATTGAGTATAGCTGAAGCTAAGTACATGGCATTAAGAAGTTACGCAGCACAACTGCTATGGATTAAGTAGGAACTTGATGATTATGGTATAAAGTCAAAATGTCTCGAAGTTATATGTGATAACAAGAGAGCAATTGACCTATCCAAGAATCTAGTTCAACATGGCAGGATGAAGCATGTCAATATAAGCCATCACTTCATAAGGGATAATGTGCTAAGGGGAGATGTCAAGCTAGAGTATGTTCCTTCAGAAGAACAGCGAGTTGACATATTCACCAAACCATTAGCAAAGGAGCAGTTTGATGTTCTCAAGAAGCTAATTAGAATTGCAAACCCCATGTGAAGAAAAATTTAAGAAATTTTACTAAGTGTTGAAAATCAAGTCTCAACTCAGCCAAATGATGTAACAAGTATTTAACATGGTTTACGTATTAAAGTAAAACTATGAGATTCAGTTTTGTGGTTAAAAACTCAAAAGCTACTTTATCCAAAGGACGCTTTGAATTGGAACTTGTCTAACTTTAGAATTCACCATTTTACTATATCAATTAATTACTTGTTAATCTCATCGTTCATTTTTTATCTTGTCTTGTGCAAGCACCACATATCATTTACAAGTTGAAGAGCATATATAAGCAAAACCATGTTGGAGAGAGATGGTACCTACATTTCCAAAATCTCAAATGTTTTTGCAAAGAACCCTAATTTCTACCATCTCTCGATTCTCTCAATCTGCAAATGGCAAACACAAGGAAAATTTTCAAGCTTCAAGGCGTTTCAAAGAAGAACATGTATGTGCATATTGATGGCATTGTGGAGAGAGTTATCCTTCCCCATGTAACTATTTTCACCAAGATCGACTAGCCAGAATACCAAGACTTTAGTCAATTATTTGACGTGGAATATGACGGGTTGATGAAGAACAAATTCATGCATAAAGTGATCAAATAATAGAAGCTTAGTCAATTTCTGTTAATGGTGGGTCAAACCATCAAGGATTTGATCAAAAGTTTTTATAGAAACATCTACTCCATTCAACGGTACAATGATGTGTTGATGATGGAAATCAACAACGTTTCTCACCTAATTTGCTTGAAATTGGTTAATAGTGTCCTCAACATGCCATTGAAGGGTACCAAACTGAGAAGGAATGAAGATGAAGAGCTCATTGCTATCCCTAAAGATTGGGAACTCTTTGTAGACTATGGATATGGAGAAATAGCTGCATCAGGGATGAGCTCGGAAGCAAGAGCTTGCCATTAATTCTTAGTCAAGATGATCCTTCCCAAAATAGGGTCTCTCAGAAGTTGCACCTACTTGGAGAGTTGTGTAGTCTACCATATGGTAGAGGCTAAGTAACTCAATTGGTTGGAGTTGATTCTTCGTCACTTGACCAAGGTTACTACCATTTACTATTACAGTTATTTGATTACTACCCTCATGAAGGTCGTGAGGATGGACATATCATCCTTCATCGATGGACCAGGAGAGATTATGGTCTCGTTGAAGAGATCTTTTGATATGAGCCACTTCAGCTAGCTGAAGAACAAACAGGTCGACACTCACTACATCAAGGCTCAAGATATTAACTAGAAGAAAGTGAAGGTGGAACCAACTATGTTCCCCATAAATGTGCTCAAGGAGGATGAGGATGAATTTGTGGTAGATTTTGAAGAATCCAACATGAAATGGTAGATGATGTTCCCCTATCTACTCAATTGGAGAAAATCTCAACCTCTGATGCACCCTCATCTCTAAATCTAAAGCAGCATCTTAAAGAGTTAGGCAAAGCCCAGCAAAAGTAAGGGCAGTAAATACACTTGCCCAACCTCAAGCGATGCCCAGAAATAAAATGAAATTGAAGACTCGGACTGAGAGGGAAGATGAGGTGAAGTATAGGGGTAAAGAAGAAGATGATGCTAGAGAGCAAGGAGAAGGCCTACCCCAAAAGAAGTGCAAACTTGAAGAAGTTAAGTATGATGTTGGCTAGGGAAGCTCTATGAAAAGCAAAGAGAACACTGAAACAATAAGTCCTAGAGCTACTACTAAAGTGGAGAAAGTTATCTCAATGGCTAGAAGCTCTTAGCGTAAGAGAACTGCTACAATGCACTCAAAGAAGAACATACAAATTATGAGCAACGAAGAGGATGATGAGACATAGAAGTCATCAATTAGGAAGAATATGCTATTCCTGGTTCAAACATCCATAGCCCAATTCACACTCAGCATACTAAGAATCTTCCATCTCAGACTTATTTACCTGAGGCTAACCCATCCCTGGGTAAAACAACCAACCCCCAAGTACCCAAAAATCATTCCCCCATTTATTCTATAAATCCTTCTCAAAACCTTTTTATAAGTTATGAAATTCCTTCTTCTACCATAAATTCTCCTTCCAAAATACCTTCAGTTGTAAATTTCCCAGTATATACCCCTTCTTCTCCATCTCATTCCTAAGAAAAGACCACCCATTCATCACCTCCTCTAAACACTCAAACTGCTCTCATTCCTTCTCTTATAAAGTCAGAACAAACACCAACTGGGAGCACGGGATTTTACGCCCGACTACCGAGTTGGATGATAAAACTGTAATATTTTTTCTTTGCTAGTCTTCCACTTTGACAAGGTCGTGGAGGTCCTCGGGAGAAGTGTTCCTTATTTCTTGAGAACCTTTAAATATTTTTTAGGTCACCTCATTAGTAAACAATTCCAATTTGAACCAAAATCGGGCCAAAAATCCAACATCGGTACCAATGTCACGAACATCGGTACCGATGTCACCAACATCGCTACCGATGTCACCAACATCAGTACCGATTTTGTGATATCGGTACCGAGATCGCAATATCTGTACCGATATTAGCATTACAAGCAGATAAACGAAAAAGTAATTTCTACATTATTTAACAAAAAACCACCCATCTCCACCCCATTATTTCGGACTTTTTCCATCTAACAGCCTATCATCATTATTCAACCCCCATGGGTACTAGTTAGTGGAAGAAAATAATGGAAAGAGATAAAATAAGTGGGTGTAACACTTGTGCAAGTGGGAAACTTTTGGATTGAGGGGAGCCCATAAAAAGGGAGCTAGGTTTCAGTAACAAGGGGGGGGGGGTTTTCCAGAAGAAGGAGATCACATCTAGCACAAGAGAAAGGGAGCATTTATTTGAAGTGTTCTTGAGTGTTCTTGAGCTGAAAACAAAACTTTCACCCCTAAAACATGGGATTTCGGGTTAGTTAAGTTAAATACTTGAGGTTTAAAATTGAATGAAGGGTCTACAACATCTTTATCACTCACTTGGAGGCTACCCCACCTTCTAAAACATCCACTTTCTAGAGATTTTCGGTAAACAACCAAAACCAACAAAAAAGAAACAAGGAGAGCTTCTCGAAGGACTTCATGGACCTCGAAGAATGTGGATTCATGATTTCAGGGTAAGCCTCTGAGTTCATAGAGTTAGTGCTTACATTTATATGCTGTTTGTTTTGAAGTTTCATTTTATTTTCGGTTTTTTCCATTTTTTGCGCACCATTCTGTCTTCTTTAATTTTCAGTATGATTTCGAATTTTTTTGGGTATTTTATTTACATATAAATATTTTAAACATCTTGAGCTTTCCGAAATGATAAAGATCATCCAAATCGGTCAAGTATAGCGAAAGTTATGATCATTTGAAGTTTGGATTATAGTTTTTTGCTGTTTACTACTATTTTTGCATGTTTGCTGCAGGTCTAAAAAATCGATATCGTTAACGATATCACCAAATACCATTAACGATATTCCAATGCCATTCAACGATATTCCAATGCCGTTCAATGATATTGGCTCCGGTAGAATGTAGTTTTGCTTTTTTTCGCTCCGTTTCGAACCGTTTAAGCCTGGAATGACCTGCTGAGACCATCCTGAGTTTGGAAATACATCATTGGGGGTAACAAACCTCTGCTTTGTAATTATTTAGGATTTATTTATGATTTATTAATGTATTAATATGTTAATTAAAGTTCAAAGTAGCAACAGAAGCACTTCGGGCCATTCATATCGATGTTATCCTTCATAGGGAAGTCGATAACTATATGAATGACATCGTTACCGTTGTTAACCCAAACAATGGATATGTTATGCATGCTCGGCCTAAATCTATATTTCTAATTATTGTTTTAGGTCTCCCTCACGAAGGGAATAAAATGTATTCCCGGATAATAGTCCTCACCACATTGCCATGCAGTCATTTTCACTAATAAAATCGACCAACATACGTGTAAATAAAAATGAACCATTTTTCATTTTAACCACTCTAAACCATCGATGTTTTGATTAAGCTACACGGGATTCGCTAAAATCAAATCAAACATATGTGCCATATCTTGTTCTAACCTTTATGGAGGTAGGTTAAATGTATGCCTAGGGATTTATTTTCCTTCAGGTATTGCAAGTATTTTTATGGGAATTGTAATTAATAGATTAGGCGGGCAGTGGCATCCCCAATGTTTTTTAATTTATTAATTTACTTTTCTGCATTTATTTAATACTTGAAGTATGGATTTACTGCTATCCACTTGTGCATTAAATCATGCATTTCAAACTCAAAACGACTTAAGTACGAATATTCACAATTAAGAGAATACGGTTTTCTGTAGATGTAATATGATGTGATTCAATAAGAAATAAGCAACTTCACCCGAACTCGAATCTCTAAGTCTTGGTGGGCCATCCCCCGGACGTTAGGCCTCACAAGACTCTAATTCCTAGAAAGAGCTAATCCAGGTGGCGACTCCACACTAAGAGACGGTGGATTCGGGTTCGAACTAATCTGAATAAATGTTTTCGCCCTCTATTTTCAACCTTTTTACCGGGTCCCCAACTCGGCGTGCATCTTTTTCAAACACCGTGGTGGACCGCACCTCTCATCTCTGCGCGCTCTCAGCCAACCTCTCCGTGTCATCCGCTCACAGTGGCGACTCCGCTGGGGATTTTTCTAAAAACTTGTTTTTCAAAGATTTTAGATTTTGGATAAGTGCCGAAAATTATTGATCACATTATTCCGTTTTCTCTTAATTATGATATATTCATAATTTCGCATTGGAATAAAAGGGATTAGCCTGTAAGTCTAAGGTACCCCTATTATCGCAAAGCTTTCTCTTGTACTAATCTGCCTCCCTCAGAAAAAATAGTATTTGAGCAGGTGGAGCACTTGTTGCCATATCCATGTACCTCCCTCAACCCATTTGGGGAGAGGCTTGAAGTGTATTTTAGTGCAACAAGAACCTTCTACATCAACAACCCATTTACAGCCCTCATGTAAATAACCCATAGGCATTTTCCTTAGGGTGTTACCCAACACGCGATCATGCATTGTATTTTCTTGTAGGTGCACTCCTTAGTATCTTCATGGTACTAAGATGAACCAAACTTAGGATAGAGACTAGCTAAAAAACCTACACGCGGGAGTTATATGGTTAGAAGTTTGGACGTTGCATGCTATGTGCTATGTGTATACTGCTTTTAATTTATCATTGAACAAGTGTCATACAAACCACGAATTTTTGTGTAAATGCTTGAACGCACACACTCATGATATTAAATGTACATATCACGATACCAAACCAATATCACATACGTATAGGTACAGTTGACACTATAGATCATGTCACCCTAGGACAACACAAAATCACTTAGGGATATCACTTACCCCTTTTTTAGCGAGATGTCCACTTGACATCCCACTATTAACCTGCACATGGAAAACATACCCACCTTTTACTTTGTGAGGTCCACTTGACATCCGACACTTAGCCCACAAGGGGCTATAATAAATCCCACACATCATCTTTGAGATGTTCACTCGACATCCAACTCACAACCTTTCCGGGGCAATTATACACACCAAAAAGCCCAAACGGGGCAAATACCTACCCATGATCAAAATAGTGCCTACTAAGCACTCAAACCTTTGTTCGCTTAGAATCATGGACTTCTAAGCCAAGGGTATAACACACCGTTCTCCCCGAACTTGAACCTAGAATTAGATGATGCAACAAGACAGCGTCACCTAGGAGAGGATCATTCTTGGTTATAGCGGTGCCCACTTGGCACCTGAACCTCTGCCCATTCAGAGTACCAAACCCACTATACAAAGAGTCACATGGTACAATACACTATTTACCCAGGCTCACAAAATTATGTGGAAGCTGAACAAAGACACCTCACGATATGAGAAAGTACCATAGTTACGAATTCTCAAAAAACCTATTACCCGTCACCTGTTTATTCCAATGGATTATCACACCTTAAACCAAGCCTATTACCACATGGTCATTATGGCAATAAACTTGTTTGTTCCAAGCAGATTGGGAAACACAAATCACAACTTGAACCTTTTACCACGCGAATACTATGGCAATCGACCTGTTTGTTCCAAACGGATTGGCAAACACAACCCTCGACATCACATAGATGTCACCTCAAACTATTTACCCATTACCACATGGTAACTTGATCATCTCACGATGTCACACAGATATCATACAAATCTCAAATCCAACCCTCGTTGTTGGATTTTCATCTCACATGTTTTCATCTTTACCTAATGACTAACCTGTTTGTTTCAAATGGATTGACATATATGTTATCTCACATCATGGCATGCTAACCCTTGTGAATGCAGCCATGACATTAAACATCTCACTCATTTCTCGCATCATGAGTCATGTTACAAATCTCACATTCACATCTGACCCTTTGCTTGTGTATCTTAGCTAGGAAGAGGCCTGCTCATCGCTTGGTCTGCGTTTCCCCAATTATGGCCAATCTGGAAGGGGTTCCGTACATTGACTCAAGTGAGGACTCAGGTTCAGACTCAGATTCAGTTCAACGCACTGTCATGGTTAATCCATGAGAAGAAGGTGCAGGGGAAGATCATCATGTCCTTACGGGACAAAACTCGCAACAAACACATCAATCGTCGATGAGCGCCGAGATTACAGCTACCTTGAATGCCTTTGCCAACAGCGAACAGCTAGCATCGCTCATTCGCCAACATGTCGGGAGGGCCTAGAATGCAGTGTCTAGCCCAGAGGTCATCCTTAACAACGTCAATCTAACAGAGGGACCTCCCACCTCACACATGGTACGCCGACTACCTTTCATTAGTTTGGGGTAGGACAAAGTCAAAACCAAGAACAAATGGGTCTGTTGGGATTCAACTTCGCCAAT